>VXAX01004361.1:493926-512309 GCA_013399835.1 Leptocoma aspasia
GGCACCGGGGGGAGGGTGGTCGCCGCACCCCGTTTCCCCTTTGTTGTGGATCGCGGCCGCAGCCGCGCCTGCGCACAGCACAGCCCGTCCGCCTACGCCCTCGGGCCTGCAGCGGGCTCAGCGCCGGTCCCGGCACGGCCGGGGCGGATCGGGGCGGGAAGCGCCGTTTACCTCCCGCCATCTCCCGCGCGGGGAGCGCCCGCAGCCCGGGGAGCGCTATTGTCTGCGGGCGGCGCAGGCGCAGCGCGGCCCCGCCGCCGCTCGGCCCCGGCGCGTGCGCAGTGCGGCGCGGTGGCGCGGTGCCGTTACCCGCCGCTATGTGCCGGGAATAACGCCGGGGCCGTTGCCAGAGGGGCACCGAGCGCTCCGCCCTCGCTCCCGCATCCCGCGGGATGCCGGCTCACTGAGCACCCGCTAGCGACGNGCTAGCGACGGCCCCTCCCCGGCGCGGCGAGCCTCCTCGGAGGGGTGAGTGAGGATGATGCTGCCGCCGCCGCCGCCCTGGGCTGCGGGTCGGGCGGGAGCCGTGGCGGGGAGAGGGGCCGCGGTGGCGCCGCGGTCCGCCCGGTGCCTATTGTGTCAGGAGGTACCCGCCCGCCGGGACCCGGGCGGGCTGCGGCCGGCGGAGGGGGAGGCAGCACGGTCTGGGCACAGCCCGCTCCCCCTCCCCCGTCCCCGCCGGGCCCGTAGCTCACTCCGCGCCCCCGCCTCCCTTTCCCCTCGTCGGCGCGGGGGGATCGCCGGTGCCGGGGGGCATCGCCTCAGGCGGGACGCGCACGGCATCCCACATCTGGCATCTGGTGCTGCTGGCTCCCGCTGCCCGCGTACCCCTGCCCCTTTCTGGCCGCGGGGCGCCCCCGGCACACCCACCCATCCACCCAACCCCGGCGCTGCGCAGCCTCCCCTCCGCGGGCGGATTTCCGCGATTCAGCGGAGATGTTTCCAGAGGTTTAATTTTTTTCTTTTTTTTTTGGGGGGGTGACCTTTTTTCTCTGACTGCCCCGGGGTTGGAGGCAGCGTGTTTCTCCGGATTTAAAAATCAGTGACGCCCTCCGTCTGGGATGCGGCGTTTCCCCCCGTCTCCTTAAAATAATGTCTTCTGTGAAAGCGTGGTGGAGAAAATCTGCGGGTTTCGCCTTTTCTCATATTGCGTATTTCCACCCGACGAGTCAGGTCCCCTGCTTCCGAAAATACCCTCCCGAAGGCGCGAGCTTTTCCTCTTTCGAGGCGCTTCCCGGGAAAAAACATGAAATCGGGGTTTTTGTCCCCGAGGGTGGCGAGGAGCAGCCCGGGCCCACTTTGTGTGCCCGCCGTGGGGACGAACGGGTTACTGCGCTAACAAAAACCCGATGGCGATTTTCGAGCAGAAAGCGGCGTCGCAGCGGAGGAAGCGGGCGGGAGGGGCGGGCCGGGGCGGGGGCGCTCCCCGGGCCCCGCCGGGCAGCGGGGCCGTGCGAGCCGGGAGCCGGGCGGGCACGGCGTGCGCTCCCTGCCAGCGCTGGTGGCCGCCTTCTCAGCGCTTTTCTAACATAAGCCGACAATTAGCCCATCAGTGCTCGCGGCTTGATTGGAAAAAAAAAAAAATGATATGTAGATGGTATGCTGATGAGTTGCGGATACATAAGGATCGCGTTCTTGTGACAAGAGATTAGGTAGCATCCACTGATCTGCACTTGGAGGAAATTATTTTCTTCCCTGTGAAAGCAAAGGTACTCATAAAATATTTAAGTACTTTGAAAGAATAAAGCCTGTTCTAGCACTGCGATGCTCATCTTTTCTCCTTTGGAATGCCATTCAAGGCATTGTGACAGCGTTCTTGGCCCTGGGCTTGCGTCTGTAAAATGATATGTGGGATGGGAGAGTTTTTGTAAACTGAACGGAGACATGATTACTTGTGCTGTGATTTCCTATGATTAATTTCCTCTGGGAATTACTTTATGTCCAGATGCTGAGAAGTCTCGCTTGCTAAACTCTGCTGATATGGGAGCTCCTCAACTTTAAATTTGATTTAATGGGGAGAAAGTTAAACACTGGAAAGAATCTCCCTTCACTCTTTGTTTATCACTTTTTTAAACACTTTTTCACCTTCATGTAAAAGTTCTGTTCTTGTTGGCTTTTTTTTTTTCCTTTGTGTGATGGAGGTTAGGGAGGCTGGCTGAATAGAAAGAGAAGTGCAGCTGGGGATACAAAGAATTTTGTCAAAATCTCAAGAATCCTTGAGAAATTATTTGTAATGGATCAGATTTAAATGCTTTCTTTAATTCTTTTGAAGAGAAACCTTCTGACTTCAAAGTTGTTACCAAACTTTGGCATGACAGTGCATTGTTTGGGGAGTGGTTCTGACATACGACTACTTCACATATCTAATCTGACTGTTGAAAAAAACAATGGGTTCTTTCTATATTGAGTTTCATCTGCTGTAATGGACTTGACAGGCAAAATTTCTTAAAAATTCTGGTGATCACATGAAAGCCTGAAAAGATCCAGGTTATGAAAATGAACTGGAAAAGTCTATGTTCAGTTGTAGGTGAGAGCTTGGAATCTTCCTCAAATGCCTGGAATGAAATCTAAGGCATGAGTAGTTGTAGAACTGGATTTTGCAGTACCATTTCCAGTTCTTGGCATTGCAGAGAGAAGGTATTTAATGTATATTGATAGCATAGTATCTCCTTGATTCTCCTGACAGGACAGTTTCCATGTTAGCACTGCTTTTCTTAGCCTTGCAGGCAGAATGGAACTGAGATACAACAGATTGTTTTTACTTCAACTAGAAAGCAAAGAAAAGCTGTGAAATTCTGGTTTTCCTTTAGGAGGTTCTGAGCTGGGGCAACAGATATGGAATACTTGCAGATAGGAGCATGCTCTCTCTGCTTCTAGCACTTGTGAGGTTGGAAAAGGACTCAATGGCACTTCTCCCTCTTTGCAAAATATGCATAATGTAGTAAAAATTGATTCTATTGTGACCAAGAGACTGCAATTTGAGAAAAGGGAGTTGTTTGTGACTGAGGGATGGAGCTTCAAGTCTGCTAGCTGAGAGCTGGGGTTAGATGTGTGTATCTCTCTAAGGTGCACATCTTGACTGCAGTAATTGAGCCTGTGGGGGCCTTTCATTGTCTGTCAGATTTGTAATGCTCTCACCAAATGCCTGCATGTCTTCCGTTCAAGTATTGATCCTTGCGTGTATCCACGCATTTTTGAGGGACAGCTCTACTGAGAGCAGCTTCCTTCGGTGCTAATGTTTCCCTGGATCACAGTCCAGCTAGGGTGTTGAATGGGGCAGGTGTCATGGGGAAAAGTAGTTGTGTGATTAGGTGCTAAACTGTAACAGGATGTATGCAAAATAAGGGTGGGAAGAGAGTTGTTTAAAGGACTTCATGTATGTCTGTTGTACAGTTACACATTCATAAAAATATTAAAAAATACAAAAAAAAATTGCAAATGCCTAGTTCTGTCTTGTAGTTTAGTTTCTCTACTCTACCACCAAAAAGCTGGGAGGCTGTTTTTTTTCTACAGGTGCATTTGTGGGTAGAGTGATCTTTTTAGTTAAAATTGTGTTTGACCTTCAAAAACCCTTATATTTTAAATTAGCATAGATAATTTTTTATCATATATCAAAACCAGCTTGTCCTAGATGTTTTAAATAAAAGCCACAATATATATACATATTTTAGTAGATTGTTGATTAGATTCAGGTGGGGAGACCTGTGTTTGGGAATGTACTCAGTGCTGCATCACTGAAATTGAAGTGTGTCCTGCCAGCTCTTAGATTGTGGGGGAGAATTAGGGGAGTGGGGTGGATATTAAAGAGGCTGACTAGTTGTTCTCCTATCCTAATGGCTCTGTGTGGAGTATTCCCAGTTACTTCCTCTTCTTTGGGTTTGGTACAGCATGGCTGCACTGCTTTGTTGCAGTGACTCTGGTAGTTTACCAAGTACATGAGAAGTTAATTCACTCCACTAACCCAGGAGAACACTATTTCTTTCTTTTTGTTTTGCTCTTTTTTCTTCCCCTTCCTCCCTTGGATTAGCGAATTGAATTATCTTATTGTGTGGCCAGTTGAGTGCCAGAGCAAGTACACAGCAGTGTCAAGCCAGGAAGAGGGGAATACTCATTTTTCCAGTAGCAAAGATACATTTCATCTGTCCTACTTCATTACTGTCCTATATGGCTGTCCCCTGCACCACTGCAGGCTACTGTGGTCAGACAGGAGGTGGATTATGTATTAATCCAAGAAAACAAAAAATTAAGATACTGGTTTGTTCTGTTAGTCTTTACTTGAGGTCCTTGATATGTAAAATGTCCACGGCCACAGACTAAACATTCAGAACCTATCACGGGAAGATAAAAAATTCCTCTGGAAAGTAAATGTGAAAGGAGGGAGGAAGAGTTATTCTGTTAAGCATTGTGGCCTTTGTACTAGGAGAAGCAGGATTTTTGTTCCAGGATAATGTTGGTGTCTTCTCCTTTATGGAATTTAGGGATGTAGATTTTCAGGTATTTTCATAGTTTTGTTCCTCCTATTTACTAGGTTTGAAGTATGTGGGTTTTGTGGATTGTAGGAAGGTGCTAGTAGGTAGGGGTTTAGAGAAAGGGTGGGTTTTAAAATTCAAAACAGAGATTAAAGCATAGTTTTTGTTCCTTGAATAGAATGTGATAAATTTTTCACATGTGAGCCCAGCAACTCTGCCAGCTTTGTTTCTCCTTTCTATTTTTCCTCTGAGAAACTGCTACTGAAAAAATAGACTTTTCCTTAGCTAGGTGCTTTTCAGAGCTTTGGCATCATCCACTGGCGGGTCTAGTGGGCTGATTCAGCTCCAACAACTGCAGCCCTCTTACTGTCTTGCTCCTTTGGTTGGTTCTGCTGCTTTTATTGCAAGGTTTGGTGTTCTTGTAATAGGGTCCTCTGTTTACTTGTTTCCATTCTTTTGAACTAAAATGTTTTATAGTCTGACCTAGTCAGTAAAACTTACGAGGGTATTGTCCTTGACAAATAGCTGAGTCTTCTGAAGTCTCTGTGGTGCGTTTTCCAGATCTCATTTTGTACTTAATTCCAAATAAAATTCTGATTCTGCTCATTTTGTTTCTTTCCAGGAAGAACTACAATTATTGAGCTTTTCAGAGACATAATAACAGAAGTGATGCCACTCCCTGGCATTTCCAAGCTGTTTCTTTGTGCCTGGGGTTTTTAGTCAGTCTTCAGCTGTGGTGTATGAAAAACTTGTAATCAATCCATTAGCAAGTCATTATGGTCTGAAAGTAGTAATACACTCAGTGCATTAAATCAGATGTACTTGCAAGTTTTCCCTCAAAATTACATGTCCAAATAATTTTGTTGATGATCTTTCTATTCATTTGCAAATATTTGCCCATCTAAATATGCATTCTATTCTGCGTTCGAAACCAAAGCCTTTTCAGTTTTGTCTTATATGTCTTCTCAAAGTGGATTGCACTTCAGAATTAGGAAGAAAAATGCAGGAAGTTAGTGTCATGATACCTTTTCCATTTTCTCATGAACATACTTATTTCCTGCTTACAGTAATGTTGGAATCCAGGGCACAGGGAATATTTCCCTGCCTGTATTAGGGAGCCCTGACCCCCAGTCAGACACTGTTTTTAACCTTTGTCCCTGGGAAATAATTGCTAAGGCTTTGGGATGAGTTGGAGAACACAGGTGTGAACTAGGTATGTAGCAGTAGTAGTAGGAATCTATCACAGGGTGAAGAATTTAGGATTTTAGGATTTTGTATGAGAGTGAATGGGAGACAAGATGGAGAATTTGGGGTGTGGTTTCCTTTCCTTCTTGTTTCTTCTTCTTCTTCATTTTCTGTAGCATTGGTGGCACAAAGTCATTGGTTAGGGATGGTAGCAGCATAATTGTTACGTGTGTAAATCGTAAATCAGCAGAAGTTATTGGTAGTAAAGTAAAAACAATATACGTGTTAAAAGGTAATTGGGTCAAATATCTTTAAAAGGCCTTGATTTTGGGAACTCAAGGCTCCATTTTGTGCCTTGCTTCTGTGGTGCTGAGTCTGGTGTGGACAGTATATCAACCTCAAGATAAGAAAAGAATAAACAATAGAACGAAGACAGAGAAAATCCAGAGTCTTGCTCGTTTTTCATCCCTGGCAAAGAACTCACGGAGGGAACCTCCTTCAAGGGCCCAGGGGGTAGGTTCCCAGCAGGTTGTGGGGGAAACAACAGCCAAAAAGCCTCCCACAAGTAATCCTACCTTCTCTCCTCTCTACGCAGTGACCTAGCTGATTATTTAGTCCTGTGGAACTCTATCATCACATGAATCTTGATGTCAGGAATTATTCTACTTAACTTCATAATTTAATTTACTAAACCAAAAACACTTTAAGAGTAATGTTGTAGTTTTACTTCTTTTTTTTTTCCCCTTTGGAATTTTCCTAAAAATGACCACATAGATGGACCTTTGTTCTGACTTATACTCTGTATATTTTCTCCAAAAACAGGTATAACCTTGTGCCAAGGGAGAGTTGAAAAAGCAATATTTCTGTAACCAGGCAAGCAATATTTCTTGCTTTATGCTGAGGCATTGCTAGCCTCCCATCTATTTTCTGCTTCAAACTTTTGAGTCAGGTGTAGTTTCTTTTAAGGATTGTTCTTCCACTTGGTCTTCATTTCTTCAACTGAGTCTTGAAAAGGCAATTTTGTAAAAATGACCTAATTTTTAATTCATATTCAGCAATATATCAGCTTAATTAAATAATTAAAATCTTGGTTTTCTATAATTTTTTATTGCGAAAAAGTTGTCCCAGTTTTGTGAGATAAATGATGATTACTCTTCTGGTCATTCATCTCCTCTTTCTTTCAGTAGTCATGTTTTCTTTTTATTGTACTTGGTTTCCAGAGGGGATAGTCAGGTAGAATGAGGGTGAAACCCTTCTTGTAGGAATGACTTTTTGAGGTGATTCACTAGTCAAAAACACAGCTTGAATTTTAGCTTTAAGTTGACTGTGACATTGGCTATTACAAATATTTTTTTTAATTTTAAGCAGAAATTAGGAAGCCTTTGAGGAGCCACTGAGAACCCAGAACTTGTTTAGCTTTTGCATTAGCAAAGAGATTTGAAGAATGATAGCAACTTGTTGACATAAGAATTACGGAACCTGTATATTTTTTTCATGTTGTGTTTGTTTTACTATTACAGTTCTTGTTGATAAACATAATAAAAGGTCTTTTTCAAAAACTGTTTTTCTTCTAAATGTTGCTCAGTCATCATGCTCTCATAGTCATTTAAACATCATGCTGATTATTTTATTGGGCCAGATTGGTGATAATTGGGTAGAGCCTTTATTTTGATGAAGTTATTGTAGGCTTGAATCTTGAGCAGCATTAGTGAATTTAATTAGTTCTCAGTATGCCATAATTCCTGCCTGTTTGTTCAAATAAGTGTTTTTAGTTTCCACTCTTAGAATTTTGATCACAAATTCTGTAGCATATTCTTAATTAATCAGCTTTTAAATTCACCTTGTGATCTCTTTTTAGACAAGCTCCAGTCCTAATATATTACAAGGAATCCTATTGCCTGACTATTTGTTGCTGAGTGCTCTTCTGAGAGGTGCAACTGCAATTGCATGCCACTATCAGTCCTAGAGATACATATTATGTAGCATAGCAGAAGGAAGCATGCACTCCTCATGGTCTGAAATGACGATTGGAAGCATATGGGTGTTTTTCATCTGAAAACACATTCCTGATGGAGAGAATTGTCTCCAGTTGTTTTATGGGGAGCTGCAGCGAGGCTTCTGATGAACATGCTTTTTTCTTTCCTCTTCTGTAGACAGTACTGTGTGGCTTTGTTCTCTTCAGTTTTTGTCCTAGTTGGAGAACGGTAAGAAAAATAATGTTGCTGGCACAGAACTGGAATTAGTGAAAAGGAATACTTAGATATAGTCAGTAGGAGTATTATGAAAAAGAATAAGTATTTAAAAGAAGAACACTACCCAAAAACAAAACTAGAAAAAGAGAACACTAAGAATGAGCAATGGAAAAATACATTCACACAAAAAAATGTCAGGTTGAACTTAAGTTTGGACATAAATGGAGTCAATCACTTGAAGGCCCAGATATGTTGCAAACTTTTTCTGAATTCTTTTTTAGGTTTGACAATAACAACATGTGAAATAAGGTAGCCTTTGCAGAAAATGTATCATTGTTTTATCAATGTAATCATAGTTTGCCACTTTTTGCTGAATCTTTGTACCCTGTTTGTTTTGTTGGCTGTTTTTCTCATTCCAAATTTTATTTTTGGCTTCTTTGAGCATGGGTAAGTTTCTGTCTGCCCCAGGTCTTAGTGCAGTCAAGTGATCTTCAGGTGCTGCAGATAACATCTGTGTGTGGCAGGATCTGTTTTTACACTGCAATGCAAAGCCCAATATAATTCTTATATATAATAATATGTAATAATATATGCAATTGCATTATATTGTTTAGCTTACTGTAGGAAGTTTATTGCCTGTCATTAACCCAAATTTTCTTTTTCTATTTTCCTGAAATAAATGCTACTTTCACCAGTATTTGAAACTTCCAAATGACATGTAATTGTCTTGCATACTGGATGTGTAATTTTTCTACCATCCCTTAAACAAACACACCTTTCTTTTCTCCCATTTTTGTGGCCTGATTGCATTTTCTTTAGCATACCTTATTGGCAGCTTCAGCTGTCAAAGTTAAATGCGTTAGGTGTTGCGTTGGTGAAGCTGCAAATAGCAACAGTCACCTTCCCCTTCAGGGCAGACAGATACTCCAGAGTCTGGTTTGTGTTGGACTCTTGGAGGATTGTCATTGCACGTGGCTTGTTTCAAAATGCTGCCTGGTTACTGGCTTTGAGGAGGTCACTGTTTGTAACAGAACTACAAACTAAGTTATGCAACAAGCACCTTTCAATACCTGCACATAGCTGAAGTGTTTTAAAGGTTTATTTTACTCATCAGAGCTTGAGTTCTAGTTTCTTAGGAAGTAAGACATTTTTTTCTGCCAGAGTTTCTGATGTTGTTTTTGGTCTCAAATTTTACTTACCTCATTTATGTACCCAACATGATTATCATTTTCAGTTGGTTTAGCTAATATGGCTGGGTACTTACTTGAATGTCTAACAAGATGAATTCCTTTCGATGTTGTCTGGACAGACTATAGCATATAGTAAAGTCTTTGGAAATGTGGCAGTAAAAATAAATGATGAACCATGAATACATGAGAGTGAACCAGGAAGTCATGAGTTGTCCAGTTGAGGCAAATGGAACCCTTTAATTTCATTAAAAAGTATAAATATTATCAAAGATACTGTTATTTTTTTGTATAGTTAATGAAATTAATTCAAACAGCACTGTGGGACAAGACTACTTTAAAGAGGTTAAGATCATTGAGTTCTTGGATTTTGTGAATCTTTCCCTTTGTGGAATTTCATTACAAAACCAAGAAAAGCATTAAGCCTTGCTATTTTTATTTATTGTGGTTTTTGAGGGACAATGCCATTGATCTTAAAAAAAATTTATTCAATAATGTCCATGTATTGTTTTATTTATATAGCTATTTCCATAGGAATTCTTCCTTTCTATTCATGATACTTATTCACATTAAGGGTGACTGATCTAAAACAGATTTAGAAGACCAACTGCATTAGTGCATCATGACATAAGAGACTAAAGAATTGATCATTAAGTGTGTTATAAAACATGGTTGAATGTCATCTGGACATTTCATGGGTTTCCTGGGTGAAAACCTGCTGGGGTTTTTCTTCCCAGGAGAAAGCTCATTTTCTCTGCACAGAATTCTATAAACAAATCTCTGAGCTGTGTTCAAGGACACAGATGGTGTTTTTCTGCCCTGTCTCCCGATATGGGAAATGGGGGTTTTCTGTCTTTCAACCAGTGATGTGAAGAACTGTTATCACTGAATTGTAAGCATTCTAGCAGTCTTGTACTGAACATGAAGAAGTAAGCATCTGAGCTCTGTACCTGGGCACATAATAGCCCAAGCCTTCTGAACAATGGAATAATTTTAATAAATCATATTAATCCTTCTGATATTGGAGTCAGAAAATTATGTTTCACTGCTCGGGCCACAATAGTTGAGCAAGTGAAAAAAGAATAAAATTACACGCTGAAACATTTTACAAAGTATATAGTTTTAATCTGTAATGGATAAATATGAAAGCCTACTTTATATTTGAATAGAAATTATGGTGAAGCACTGGAACAGGTTGCCCAGGAAAGTGGTGGATGTCCCTTCCCTGGAGGTGTTCAAGGTGAGGTGGGGCCCTGAGCAACCTGGTCTAGTGGAATGTGTCCCTGCCCATGGCAGGGGGATTTGGAACTTGATAATCTTTGAGGTCCCTTCCAACCCAAGCCATTCTGTGATTCTGTATGGATAGTCCTTACAGTTCCTATAGATTTGTCTAAATATTAGAAGTCCTGTGAGGCTTGGGGGGTTTTGGTGTAATTGTCTTGTGTTCTTATAGCAGCCTAAGCAGAGCTTGCTACTGGCTGTCCTGGTCCTGCCCTGTTCTTCCCTTTTCTCCCACTCACCTGCACAGCCTCGCCCCTTTTGCTTTGGTCCTACACTGATGTGTAGCTTCTGGGCACCATTCATTTGTTTATGGGAGTGGAGAAGAGCACAAGAGTTATTGTTGCAGAAGAGTTGAACACTGAAATAGCCCAGCTCAGCTGCACAGGCTGGTGTGGCCTGCAGCCCCAGCAGAGGGAGAAGTCCTGACTTTGTGGCTGGGGCGGGGCGAGAGGGTTGGGATCCTGACAGCAGACAAGTGGCTTGAGCTAATATGGAACTGCAGCTTCTTCACTTCAGCATTTGTTTGGTGAGGCTTAGCACTGCTCTTTTGCCTGTTCACTGAATCTTCAACACTAGGGTTGAAAATAAGTCAATACAGTGAAGTTCTGGACATGCAAGCAATTTATGGCAGGGTATCTTAATCTGTGTATTAGTGTTGTTGGTATATATTAATTAGATAGTATATATTAATTTTGCATCGTAACTCCTATTCCATGGCAATTGCAGGGAACACAAGGTACTTCACACAAAGTAGGCTACTTGAGATTTGCTGCAATACAAGTGTGTATGCAGGAGCTGCTAGTAAGGGAGAGGTGCCACACTATAAATTTCACATCCCATACTGCTCCTGTATTTACATCTTTAAATTTAATTAAGCTACCTTCTCCGTTTCAGCTAGTAAAACTCAGGCACAGGCTGCTTCCCTCTCATAAATTCTGGATACACTGGAATTTTACCAAATATTAAAAGCTGTGCAGAATCTGAAAATGTGTTTTCTTTCTCTCTAACCAAACCTGTAAAAAATCTGAAAAGCACATTGAAATTGAGGATGAGAATAAAAATCAGTCTTTGGAGCTCTGTTGTTCATGGAGTTTTTTTTTAACTACTTAGAATGAAAATACAGATAATAAAGAATAATTGTTTTGTCATAATTATTCAGTATTCTTTGATTTTTCAGCTGCCTTTCTGTCTGCAAAAGATTGCAAGGTGATAGGTACTGGTATATTCTAGAGCAGCTGTTTTCTAACTGTAGAGTTCAACTTCTGTGGACGTATTGATGGACACAGTTGGACCATTATTAATGAAACATCTCTTTAATCCATTATGGTGCTTGTGTGTTTATCTTTCAATGCCATGAGAATGCACTCACTTTGTTAAAAATGCTTGTGTGCCTGGATGGGGTGACCCTTAACCTTTTCATTTTGGGGACCAAGTACAGGGAACGCTTGTATTTTTTCTCTCCCTCCCTCTAGTGTGCCATAGTACATGGCTTGCACATTCTAAGGCTAAAGGGAAAAAAAGCCCCACTTCTAAAATTCTGGCATCATTGGGAAAGCAAGTTGCCTTTGATTTGAAGTAAAGCAATCCTATTAAGATAAAATATAAAAACATATGCAGGAGAACAAGTAACGTCTGGTTTCTTAGGGATGGGTCCTGTATCCCAAACTGTACTGAATTTCAACATGCACATGAGCTCACTCTTGTTGTGTGGGGAAAATAACTTGTTCTGTTCCCCACAATGTTCTGTGGGGAAAACAACTTGAGTGGCAAATGCCCTTCAAAGGCCGTGGGAGCTGGCTGAGCATAGGTCAGCAGGCTGTAAGGAGCTGGGAATTGTCAAACTTGTAGCACAGTGTTTCAAGTGGGACAACAGACGTGTTCTTTTGACCTTGTTCTACTCAGCTCTCTGTTTTCCTGAAATTTTTAGGGGCTTTATAACTCTGAAATCTCCAGCTCTCTAAAGCTTGCTGTTGGGAGGAATGATTGGTGGAAACAAAATGTTTGCTTCCACCAGGTAACTAAAAATTGTTTCAGTAAGAGTTTTAATTGCTAATTGTGGGGTAGAAGGAGAATACATTTTTAAAAAACCCTGATGCACAGGAGCTTCCGCCTGAACATGAGGAAGAACTTCTTCACTGTGCAGGTACCTCACATTGGAATTGATTGCCTGGAGAGGTTACGGATTCTCCATCACTGGAGGTACTCAAGAGCTGTCTGGACACAATCCTGTGCCATGTGCTCTAGGATGACCCTGCTTGAGCAGGGAGGTTTGACCAGATGACCCACTCGAAGTCCTTCCAACTTTACACATTTTTTTCTATGTTTAAATTATTCTATGAAACATAGAATAATATAAAGAATACAGGATGTGAATTGTTCCAGCCTTTAAAAATGGAACTCATAATGATCTGTCTTCATCAACTTCTTATGCTCTTGTCCATATTTAGTTCCATCTTAAAATGTTATAAGATATTTTTGGTAAACTAGAAGATTATTTCTCTACTGTAGCAGCATGGTTAGTGTTGCTTAACACAGCAGCTGAGCTTAACTGAGTTTGAAGTCTAATCTTTTTGTTGGAAACATAAAATGAGTAACTTCCATATATCTGTGGGTAGTTCTTAAAGTAATCAAAGTCCAAGCCTTCAAATTTGTTCGCTAAAGTACAAACAAAAAGCATGACTTGATTCCTTTTCGTGGATGGGGTTACAGAACCACTTCCTCTTATTCGGTTTGGTGCCTGGAGAAGTATGTGTAGTTTGGAGTTCTTCCCATTTAGCCTTCCCTTTCTCATCTCTTCCCTTTTTTTTTTTTAAGACGAAAAATTATTGAACTTAAAATGGAAAATCTATACAGATTTCCTCCCATAGATTCCCCCAGATTTCTGTCCATTGAAAGACACACTTGCATTCATTTAATAGCCTTTAAAAATATTTGTGGTATGATACTAATAAAGGCATTTTCCAGTGGTCTCCAAGTATTCTGAAATGAATCAAATTTTTGTTGTAGCATTTGGAAAATATATGCTAGTGTACTGAATCAAGTTTAAATCCCCAGTCATTGTTAAACCAGTTTATAAAGTCCACATGAAAATAGTATGCTTACTTTGCATTGAGGATTTCTGATTGTGATTTAGTTGAGGTTTTGTAATCTACCTGCTCAAACAAGTTCTTGCATAAAAATGTTGAGCTCTATATGCACTCTATGTGTTAATTCTGAAAGTTTATTTTGATAATTCACTTGTAACTGTTTAATTACATATAGTAAATAAGAGATAGTAGAAGAAATAGAATTAAGACTTACCATGCTAGTAGCTGTATTGCTGTTGGCTGCACACAAACCAGGGAAGGAGTGAGTAGGCACCACAAGCAGATGTGGAATAGCTTCTCTGTGGGGAAGCCATTTACTAGGTACTAATTACAGACTGGTTTAAAATCTTTGCAATAAGTAGAATTGATCATTAAAACCTCGGGTATTCTTAGCATTTGTGCAAATGTCTTACCCTGCTTTCTGTCTTGCTAAATTTCTGTTGTTTTGACAGCTGTTGTCATATGATCGTACGCTGAGAAAGTGTTTGTTACATTTGGTACCTTTAAGTTTCATTTCATGGGAAGGAGAGAGATAGGAGGACACAAACATTAAAGAAATGCCATATTCCAAACTGCAAGATTAGATTTCTTTTGGACTATTTAGCTTCTGATTAAAGAACCAAACAAATAATTAAAATGTAAGGCATCTTAAGCCTTATTATGCTCAGTTTTTATATGAATCTCCAGGAAGAGGACTTTGCCTCAGGAAAAGATCTAAAAATCAAGTCTAATGTTTTTGTCTGATATTGAAAAATGCTAAAAAAAATCTGATCTCTTTACATCAGAGCCACCATGCTCAGTTTTAAATAATTTTGATTTTAAGCTTGTCCTGATGTTAATTACTTCATAGAGTACCCATGTAGCTCAACATAATTATGGCACAGAATTATTTTTATGCTTTGTGCATGCACACATACTTTGCCTCTCTTCAGACAGTGAAGATTGCCTAGAGCAAGCATCTCCTGCAACTTTAAGGCAAAAGTTTGAGCTTTTGCTTGCTTTGTAAAAGAAGTTAATCCAACTTTTTTTTTTTTTTTTTTTTTTTTTTTTAAATATAGGGCTTGTGTTACTGATCTTGGAACAAACAACTCAGTGTATTTCCAAGAAAAATACATCTGTGGACTTGGCTGTCGAGGGTAATTGTAAAAACCTCCAAAGCATTCCATAAGGGAGAGGATAGAATGTATCAAATATTTTGTGCGGAATATGATAAGTGTTTTTCATGTTACAGTGGAGACGTAGCAAAGAATAATAATTGAACATCTTTTTGAAGTTGTGTGTCTGTACTGCTATGAATGGCTGTGGAGATTGATAACATTGATATCAAGTATTGTCCTCCATCACTTCCACTTTCACGTTCTGTGTACTCATGCATTGTGTCAAGAAGTAAAATGGAATTGAAAGGAGAAAGGTAGAGATTAAAACTACTTCAGTACATGCTTTTCTTTGGAAAGTAAACTTATCTTCATACCCACGAAATAAATAATTCGTAGCATGAAGGATGAAAAAGTTTGCATTGCCTTGAATGTAATTTAATCTTACTAAGTATCTTGAGTCACAAGCTAAACCCCATATATTTCACAATTTTGAGGAAAGTGAAATCACCACCCTTGGGAGGTTAAGAGGTCCAGTTTCATTTGCAAAATGCTGTTTGTTTTTTCAGTAGTGCTCAGGGCTGTGGTCAGTACTTTGCCAATGCAAATAAAACCAGCTCATCACACACAGCCTACAAAATCACTTGAAATATGCCACAGTGGGGGCACTCAGAACAGGAAGTGGAAGAGGAGGACTTGACTGCTTCTTTTAAGATTGCATTCTACCTCAGTGCAATGCCTGATTTGTATTGGTTTATTTATTTATTTTCCTGTTTGGTTATCTCAGCAATAGTGTAGTGTGATATGGAATAGAGGGAAAGGAAGGATTTCTGTAGCTTTCGTCACAAGGAGCTTTTTCTCAAAGATGATTTGGTTATGATTTCTTTGGCTGGCTTGCCGCAATTGTTTCTGAAGGCTGCTTATCAGATGTACTGTTTTATTAGCATACTTGGTATGCTAATCTCTCCAGAGATGACCTCTTTTGACTATGTGAAATAGGAAATTTTTGAAAGAATTTCTTTTATGCAATTCCTTAATCTGAATGAGAGTGATGGACAAAAAATGAACACTTGATTGTTTGAACATAAATTAAGCTACTCTTATAAGCAGTTATTAGCCTTTATTTTAGCTATTTATTGAAAAGCAGCTTTTGAAGACTGTTGCTGTTCAGTGTGGGGAGGCTGCAGAGAAGTATATTCACAAGAAATGATTTTTTGTTAACGATTTTAAAGCTTAGGAATGCAAAATGAGCTGTTTCTTTAATAAATGCAAAATGTCATTATTGTCTGGTATCAAGGAATAAAACAGGATCATTCTTTTAACGGCTTCATCCTAGTGGCCAATAATGGAGTAGGTTTTAATGTTTAGATAGGATAACTTAAAAGGAAAAATTTAATCTTCAGGTACTTCTCATTACTCTAAGAACAATATATGTATAAAAAAGGCTTGTGATTGTTCTGTAAGACTGTATTCAATACCAGTCCTAAGCAAAGTTTTCTAATCAGTCTAAGGATTTGCTTGTTTACCAGTACTCTCTGTAAAGATAACCCAGTGGGGTTTTTTTGGTCAAGTTGATGTAGGACTTTGTTTCAACCTGCTGTTCTTAATACAATGTGATTTCTTAGCTTCTACTAGGGATTGTGATATGTTGTTTCTTTTCCCCCTTAATAGCTTCAAAAATTATTTTTTTTTGGTGGGAGTAATGGCTTAGCCACTTCACCTGCCAGTTCCCTCTGGACCTGCATGTCTCTCATCAGATTCAATGGACTTGTGCACCTTCAGGTTCTTCAGGTGGTCTTGACCCTGATCTCCTACAGGGGGTGGTTAATTCTCCCAGTCCCTGCCTTTGTCTTCTGTGACTTGGGTAGTATGGCTGGAACTTCCGCTGGTGAAGAGCAGGGCAAAAAAGTGGTTGAGTGCCTCAGCCTTCTCCATATCCCAGGTAACCAGGTCACTCTTTTCCTTCTAGAGAGGGCCCACATTTTCTCTAGTATTTCCTTTTTCTTGACATATCCAAGGAAACTGTTCCTGTTGCACCGGATTATTCTATTAGGGTACTAGCTTTCCTCGCCTGATCTGTGGCTCTTCATATGGTATTTCTGCCAAGCTACTTACTTATCCTTGCTTCACTCCTCTGTAGGCTTCTGTTTTGAGAGAGTTTGAGTTTGTCCAGAAGCTACTTTTCATCTATGCAGGCCTCCTGGGAAACCTGCCCAACTTCCTCTCTGTTGGGATGCATACCTTCTGAACTTGGAAGATGTGATCCTTGAATATTGATGAGCTTTCTTGAACCCCTCTTCACTTCAGGGCTATATCCTACTCTAAGGAAGAGACTGAAGATCCCTGAAGAGGCCAGAGTCTGCTTTCCTGAAGTCCTTAGGGCAGTGAGCTTTCTGTCCACCCTCCTTGCTGCCCTAAGGATCTCACACTCCTCCGTATGGCCAAGGCTGTCCTTGAGCTTCATGTTCCCCACCAGCCTCTCCTGGTTGGTGAGAACAAAGTTCACCAGCCCCTCTTTGCTGGCTCCTCTAGCACTTGCAGAATGAAGTTATGATCAATGGGTTCCAGGAACTTCCTGCACTGCTTATACCCTGCCCTGTTATCCCTCCTATAGATCCTGGGGTGGTTGAAGTCCTCCATGAGGACCTGGACTTGTGAATGTGAGGATGCTCCTGTCTGTCCATCGAGGGCACCTTATTTGCTCAGTTTTATGGGTTGAGTGAAGCAGACACCCACTATAATGACACCTGTCCCTGCCCTCCTTTTAATCCTGATCCATAAGCTCTCAGTCAGCTCCTCATCTATCCCCAGGTGGAGCTCCATGCTGGTTACTGATATGAAGGATGATACCCCCTCCTTTCTGCCCTGCCTATCATTTCTAAAGACCCTGTATCTTTCCATTCTAACATTCCAGTCACAGAAGCCATCCTACCACGTCTCTCTGATGCCTTCCTGCCAGCTGTAGTTCAAAGGCCTCTTCACCAGCTTGACAAACCTGTGTCCAGAGATACTCTTCCCCTTCTCTGATAGATAAACCCCAGCAGTGCCCCAGCAGACCAGGTTTTTCAAAGTGAGCCCCATGGTCTAAGTAGCCAAACCTCTGCGTGTGGCACAGTCCTGTAACCATTTATTGATTCTCCAGATTCAACTGGCCCTTTGAAACCCTTCCCTTTAACTGGGAAGATTGATGTGAAAACTGCCTGTGTTCCAGACTGCTTTATCACTGCTCTGTAATCCTTGGTACTCCTCTGGTTGCTCCTGGCTGTATCACTGGTACCCACATGAAATAATAGCAGCAGGTAATTGTCACTGGACCAGATCTTTTTTGCATACTGTGACACTCAAATGCCTGATAGCCATCAGGTAAGCCTGATGTTTCATACATTCCTATGCAGCATTTGTATGTTGGTACTGGAGTAATAACGAAAGGCATGGTCTCAGGATTCTTTTTTTTTTTTGGTCATTATTATATAAAAAAGAGAGTAGCATAAAGTCTTTAAGTCACTGTCCCTCAAAATCAAAACCCCAAAGCAACTTTGAGTGCAGCTGCACTGTTGGCAGGAAAAGAAGTCTATTTCAGTTGCTGTTCTGACAACTATTTCTGTGTGTCACAGCGGTAAAATAGACATGGTTCTAATTCTGACCTGGACCAGAGGAGAGGATGCTTGTGCAGTGCCAGAGCTGCAGCAATGTTACAGCACAGATTTGCTGCCTGACAGAGGGCAACAGCCTCCTGAGCTGCTTTCTTGTCCTTATTCCATCAGATGCATGGGGTGACCTGTAGGGTAAGAAGAGTGTCTGGGTCTCTTCTGTAGCTATCTCAAACTCCTTGAATGCAAGAGGAAGATCTCTCTTTGTGCTTAGTGATATTCACAGCTGGAAGCTGTTT
>VXAX01004361.1:512356-538053 GCA_013399835.1 Leptocoma aspasia
TGAGGAAGAGGAAGAGCTGCTTCTTCCCTCAAATGCTGCTGAGGAGTCTGCGGTCTCTTTGTGCTAGGTCCAGCCTGTACCCTCCTGTTGCACCTAAAGATGAAGGTGTGGCTGTCTGTCTCTTCCTCTCCATCTTCCCCTTCTCCCCTGCCCCCTTTTCCTTTCTATCCTAGTCACAAACTGCCTGAGAAATACACAGCTGCTGCTTTATAGATGTGGTACATCTCTCTAACTCCTGTTATTTTAGTCTTTTATAGTAGGCAGTATAGGTAGTGTGCATATCTACCTATGTAGGATTGTACTAATTAAAGAAGTAAGGGGCATGACTGAGCTTCATGTCCTGATGCTCCATGAAGGCAGTTTCTTGCCTTTTTTTTTTTTATTTTTGTTTCTCATCTGTTAGTTATATCTAATTTTTTTTTCTTCTTAAGCTTATAATAGCTTTTTGAAAAATTTTTCTTATAATAGTGAATGTAGCAGATGTTCTCTGTCTATAAACAAAAGTTCTGGGGATTTTTCAGACATAAGATTCAAGGAGATTTACATATTTTTATTTTGCCTTCTTTCCTCCTCCATCTCTCTGTAGAAGAACATCAACCACAAGACTGAAAGTGTGGAGGGCAAAGAAGGTAAAAGAGAATGTATTGCAGAGTAGTGATTAAGAAGGTTTCTTTGCTATCAGTATTTCTTTTGTACTGTAAAATTTTGTCATGGCTACGTCTTTCAGTCCATGCTGGAAATGGCATCTTTTCAACATAGTGTAAGGCTTCAGTATGATTTTTTCATCTGTATTTCAAGAAATTGTGGCCAAATTCAGATATTTGAGCTCGGGTGGAACAGATCAAGTACTTCAGAAGCAGAATACTCAAGGGTATCATTCCAAGCCCTGTCAGTTACATCTTAGTAATTTTGGGAGAGAATCCGACAGACCAAGAAGGACTGAGATTTTTATGAGATGTTTTGGTTTAGTGATAAGTAATCACACTCCTGTTCCCCATTTGAGCAGGGAAGTTAAATTGAATGGATCAGTTCCTTTTCTTTCACTTGAGTTACCTGTTTTCTTCCACTTTACCTATTTGTATGCTTTCCATCCAATTCCACTCTTGTCCAGTAATTTAATAAAATTTTAATGAACTTTATAACTAATATCAATATTTCTTTATATCACTGAGAATGGCAACAGTTTCATGTTCATGGCTGTATGTAGCATTTGAATGTTTCTAGAGGGATGTGTTCAGGTGAATTTTCCAGTCAGTGAAATATTTGAAAATAGTAATACTAGTTTGTTCAATTGCTGAAGATCTAGGAATTTTTGGTCATTTTTCCTAAGTATGTAAGCTCATCTTCTCATTTTGATGAAGAATTTCAATGGTTTTAAGCATAAATTACCTTATTTATGCTTCCTTTACCTTTTATTTTAACAGCCTTTTAAAGTAATATTTTGATTAACCTTTATGACCACACTTCTGAAGTACACTTGAGTGCACAAAATGTCCATAAATACTTGAAAAATATTTTTATAGATCATTAGCCTAAGCCATTTAAATTTAGGTGGGTATTTATTTATTTAAAGGTTTTGAGGAGCAACATTACACATTACTGTGGCATGACATATGGCTTCTGTAGATTGAATTCCAGCTCAAAGGAAGGTTCTTCAGTCCTGCAACTTTCGTATTTCTTTTATTTGGGTTTGCTGGTTTTGTTGAGTTTTCTCCTGCACAAGATACCCTCTTTGTTAACAAAACCCCTTGGTGTACTAGCCCTAGGATTTGGTGAGAATAGTTTCAGTTGGAAGGCTGTTGTCTGTGCAGTCCTGTGTCTCCCTTTCTGGGATGCCAGCAATGTGAGCAGTGAAGGCAGCAGAGAATTACAAAAGCACCGAGGATAGTTTCATGAGTTTCATGACCAAACCTTTAGAAGCCATTCTAGAGCGTGACTTATTTTCTTGTTTTTATAGTCCCTATGATGACAGATGAGCCCTTCCCTTTACTTTGGAAAAGTCTGAATTTTCTAGCCGCTCTATGTGTGACTTTAAGCTTACTTTGCTGATGAATTGGGCGTTCAGAGGTGGAACAGAAATAAATGAGACCATTTGAATACTGGTATATTGTGTGAAACTAGGTACTTTAAAATGAAATGCTGATGGGTTTGGAACTTAAATATTCAAGACTAAGATATTTTGGTGTTAAAAAAAGCTCTCTGAAGTTCCCCATTTACATGAAACTCTCTCTACGACTACTTGTGGAAGTTTTACCGTAAGTGTTAATGAATTTCTCATGTGGTGGTGTTGAGCATGGCAGATGAAGTCAGGAGGAAGTTAATAATTCAGGAAAGGTTTTTAGTGATGTGCAGTAAATAAGGCACAGGCTAATCAAATGATGAGGAGAGGAAAAGGAACACTGATTAACTGACTGTTAAGCTCTTTGTTTTAACCTGAGTATGGTAGAGTCCTGATTAAAATATGTGGTGATGTAGTTAAAGGTTGTTTTCTAATGCATGTATGTAAGTAGGTTAATTACGATCGCCCACGGAACACTTTGTGTGTTACACTACCCCACTTCAGAGCTTTGACAGAGTAGACAATGTTACTGTGCTGTTTACCACTTATAACTTCCTAGGTTAAAATCAATTATCTTTATAGATTACTTTTTAATATCAATTATATGGATACAATAGTCTTCTCAGGGTTGAAGTTACCTTCAGTTAGTCTTTTCTTTCTTTGGCATGGATTTCACCATTTCACTCATAATTAGAACTGCTGGCACTGGTATTTTTTATTACATTGAATAGTCAATAAAGGAGTCAGGGGAGGCACTTTTCCAGTGAGTGTGGTTTGCTGACAGCATTTCTTTGTGATTTGGTTACCACTTTCAACTTCAGGTCTTCTCCAGTCGTTACTGGCTCCATCACTGCTCGCATTTCTGATTTCTCCCTTGTCATGGCTTACTTCTGATGTTTACCTTTCTTGAGTCCTTATTCCAAAATCTGTCTAGGTCTGGTTCAAGTGTCTTGTCCTTGTGTCGTGATGTTCCCTCCTGTGTCTTCTACCCCTCCTGTTTATTTTAACACAGGATGAGTTGGAAGTACTGGGAAAAAGATGCCTTATTTTTGGTTCTAACTGGCACTATAATACTAAAACAGCATGCTCCACAAATTTATTTAACTACTTTTGTGTAGACAGATGTGTTGAGAGAATTTATCTCTGTCCTTGTTGAATGAATATACACAAGGAAGGTTTTCAAAAGCCTCTTGCTTGTCTTTGTCCATTTGGATGGATTTGTACAAGAGCAATAATACAAGGTACAAACTGATACTCAGGCCTCCTGCCACATTTCAATACCAATTTGCATATGGGAGGTACAGGTACTATTTTTTTAAAGGTAGTGACATAGAATATTCTGCTCTAACCTTGTTTTAGAAATATTTCAGTCATTTCTTCAGGTATTTCCCCAAATTTACTAGGCAATTGTATGAGAAGGTGAACTTAATTTTAGCAAATACATTAGCAGGTGGAAACAGGAACTCATAAGGACAAATAATGAGCAACAAAGAGCTTATGACTTTTTCAGTACTGTGTCTCAGCTTGGTGCAGGGCTTTTTTAAATGTTGTTTTAAAATATTCATAAGTAGAATTTGTTGTACAGTAATAGGGTAATTGTAGACCATTAAAGTTACAGTATTTTCAGTCTTAATATGGAGGACTACAGTGCTTAAAAGTTGGAATTTCAGACATATATTAGGTTTAATTTAAATTTTAAACATAGCTTTTTGTTTCTCTGTAGGATTGTTGTCTCAGTATTCACTAACTTTAGTTGGAGCTGTTTTCAGTTACAGGCAAGTACAAAAATGTAGACTGTAAAATGCTCAAATTCGAGATTATTAAGGATTTTTATTTGCAATAACATGCCTGTATCAAAACTAATCTTGGCAGGGTCTATATAGACATTTGAAATTGGTTACACCCATCTTTTGGCTGCATAATGCAGGATCTTAGTTCTTAGGAGCAAAGTATATTTACAGGGATGATGCAGCCAATTTCCCTGTTGCTGCATCATCTGTTTCAAATGACTTATTATCCACATGTTCATTCTGACACGCTGGTTACTGCCTTTTGAAAGTTGTAGTCCTTCACCATAAAATGCTGTTTCTTCTGCTGACAAGGAAATATTTTGCAGCTGCTATAGATGTCTCAGCCACTGACTTCCAGGTATCTGGAATGAAGCTTTGAAATGATCAAGTCTTGATGAAATGTTTGCTAGTTTGGTTAAAGACTACATCACAATACTGCCATTTTAGGAAATACTAATAAAACCAAATGCTTCAATAAAACGTTTACATTTCTTTTTTTTGTAGGATAGAAATAGTTTTGGTAAATACTTCATCTGAAAAGTGTAGTCTGTACTGGAGTAAGACAGGTCCACTTGGGACAATATCCTGTGATGCATCAAGAAAGGCTAGGTAAGGAAGAGAGGTTTTGGGGTAGGACAGTGAAACCTCACTAGAGCATCTTCCCAGCCTCTCAAAATGCACAGTGCATGCATTTCCTGAGCTGTAAGTGGTGTCAGTGCATGTAACAGGATTGATAATAAGCATTCATGAAAGAAAAAAAATTGCTTTTTGAATGCTGTGTAACCTTTTAGCATCCATAACATTTTGTTGCAAGGATTATCATGACCTAAATGTACACTCTGCGAAGAGCCACTTCTTGTAATGATTTTGCATCTGTCATGTAGTAATTTAATTTGGTATTTCCTAGGCAGTGAAGTGTCTTTCATCCTTGTATTGTTCAGAACACTACAGCCAGAGTACTTGAGACAGCAGTGTATTCAAAGCATTGCAAGTTTTCATGAACTTTTTGGAGTGCAATGTAATTGTCCACATACTCTCTATATGACTAATAAGTGTGCAGTTCCATATCCAATTTCTAATGCACTTGTTTTGTTCTGATATTAAGCAACTGTTGCTACTGGATCCTGTTTTCAGCCAGTTTTGCTATGCAGATTCCAGCATAGCTCTGATCAAAGGCAGTGGTTTATTCTAAAGAATACTTTAAAATAAAATATGTATCTAGGTTGATGGTTTCTTGCAGTTGAGACAGCAACTGTTTCAAAAGAACAACATTATTAAGTTCAATAGAACTGGTGATGGACTTTTAACTACAAATCTGCTGCCAAGCTATATGGCAGTGATTGCTTTGTATAATACTTTTTAAAAATTATTTCAGATAGCTTAATTTAATCTGTTTGCTGTCAGGCTTTATCATTTGTAGGAAGTTTGGAGTGTTGGTTTATTTTTCCCTAGCTCTAGTTGCTGACCTACTTGTCTGTTTTATAAATAAAAATAGTTTTCCTCTTTTACAGTCAGTCTACCTGTGTAAACTACAACATAGTTTTTACTAAGAAATTTTTCCAATTTTCATTTTTTTTCTATATCAGCTTGGAGATTTTCATACGGATTTCTAATTAGAGCAGGAAGGCCAAATGGTGGAAATGTAATTATGATAAACAGATGGGATATTTTAGAAGGTAGTAAAATACAAACAGAACGAGGAGCTTTGATATTGAACAGCATGCTTGCTGTCAAACATCCAGTTAATTTACTTGTTAAAAGCTGGAATGTAGGCTGGCTGTTTGTGATACTTCCTTTTCCTCTCTTAAAGGGAACTGGAAAATGCCAATTTATCTTGTCATTTTAAACTAGATTAAATTGAAAATACAAATATTAATTTCCTTCAAAGGTGCTGAATAATCCATTTTAATTATTAAAACACATATTTGGTAACTGCATCACTTAAATTTTACTGCACAAGTTCTTATTGTAGATGTAATTTTTAATCTTTTTAGTTTCTAGGAATAAAATATGTTAGAGATGCTGTATTACTTCTGTTGAGTCAGATAACAGGTGGACATATGTTTCACTTGAATGTGTTGTGATACAGCTGTGGAAAAATAATTCTATTGTAAGTATTACTATAGAATACTGTTGCAATACATACTTACTTTATTATTCAGTAACTCTTTAGCACTTTAAGTAATTCTAAATTCCTCCATGTGAATTGCATTACTTTTTTTAAATTGGATTGGCAGTTCTGCTGGTACATTTTACCACCTTTTGACTCACTGTTTTGTAAAAATCTGCTTTGTCATGTCACATGCTGTTTTGACTTAAACTTAGTTATCTTTACATATTTTAGTAATTTGTGGTGTCTCCTTGATTGTAGTTTGTCTGATGGAATAGTGCTTGCATTGTCATTTTAATCACTGTTTCCATGTTAGCCCTCATTTTGAGGACCTCACTGAATTTTTAGTATTATTCAGGATTATGCTCAAGTCCACTACAGACTTATGTCTACTTACAGTACATTTGCTAACCTTGCAGAAATTCACTAATTGACATATAAATAGAAGAGAAATGCCAACTATTTGGTTCTGAGAGAAAAGCTGGCTGGTTGCTTTTGATTTTCTTTAGCTTCTCTTTTCAATGAATGCAGTGTGGTTATGAATGAATGAAATAATTGCTTTGGCTTGCATTTTCTTTAAGAGAGATTTGGAATACTCTTAAAGCTTTTTCAACTGTTAGCCATTGAATTACTCTGAAGAGAAATTTAATCATATTTTTGTCCAGTTTCAAATAAATCATATTATGTGAAGAAGTTTTCCATAAAAGATTTTATCCAGTTTTATGACATTTTAAATAGCTATGGGTTTTTTCTTCTGTTTTGTGGAATATGTTGGACCTTTTATTGATAAACAATGGTAAGGTTTTGTAGAAATATGGTTTTTTTTGATTTAATAACTTCTGATTTGTTCATTTTGCTCTGCTTTGTTTGCAATACTAAATGCACACTGTTAAATTTCCAAAATACGTGTTTTATCATGAAAAACTGAGATTAAACAAGAAGGCAAAGTTCCTTTAATTTAAAGGTCCTTTGATTTGGTGCTGTACAGAGGATTTGAGCTTGAAATCAGATGAGGTAGTTCTTTTTCACAGGAAAATGTAATGACACACGTGCAAGTTACTTGCTGTATTTTTGTGAATGTTTGCTGCGTTGTTTATTGGTTGTGATCGTGAAGCATTATTGTAGCAATTATCTCGATAATAAGTGGTCAAATGCTAAAAGCTTTCTGACAACTTGACGTACAACTTTGGCATTAGCTAGCTGCTTGTTCCTTTTGCAGAAGGTTACCAATTAAATCTGCCTAGTTGCATGAAGCAGAGCCTGAGAGTATGCAAATCTGAAGCCTTTTGCTTCCTGTGATTGCTGGATTCAGTACATGCTATTGAGAATGCTGTATTTTCAGAGGCTTTTTGTATTCTGCTCACAGTGTTTGCTGAGCAGAAACTGTAGCTAAAAATAAATAAAATGAATTTCTCTGTCTCTCTTTCTTTCTCACTGCAGGATGACGTAGCTTTGCCAAGGATTTATCAGCTAAGCAGAAAATGAGCTTAACATCCTGGTTTTTGGTGAGCAGTGGAGGCACCCGACATAGGCTGCCACGAGAAATGATTTTTGTTGGAAGAGATGACTGTGAGCTGATGTTACAGGTAATTGCTTCAGCCTTCCATGTGCAGCTGCTCAAATCATGAACTTGATGCACTAGCTTCATGTATTCCTTTTAAAAATAAATTCCCCAGATGTTGGGGAGCAGTTGTTTTGAAGAATCTTTTGTGTCCTTAGAAAAAAAATCAGTTTAAATGTATTGCCATCTATCATGCAGTTACTGCTTAAGTACAGAGAATCGCATTTTCTTCATCTAAGTCAAATGCAGAATGCAAGGATAGAAGATGAAATAAATTTTGCAATATGATCAGTAAAGTAAGTAGACTGTGTTCCATAAAATGTGATAATGTTAGGAGAACTGGATGCTTTTGAAAGGAGCCTTCTTTTTTCAGCAGCTTGTAATCTAATTTAGTCACATGATTTGATGTAACTCTGTCCCCATGCCCCGATTGTGTTGTACAAAGGAAAATGAAATTAGTAGAGAAGAGTATTTCTCTATTTCTAAGGAAGTTGAATGACTCAGTTTAAATAGAATTGAAAATACACAAGTCAAAATAGCTTGATCCTTCAGTAATTTCCTCAACTTTGAGGGTCACTCTGTGATGTGTGTAGCTGTGTTGTTATGTAGCCATATTGCATGCACTTTGCCCTGTCAAAGCTGTAGTCCTCTGAGCTGCCTTTTTCTAAATTTTTTTTTAATGACTAATGGTAGTATTTTAGGAATTTCTTTTTAAATTTTTGTCATTTACTGTAGAGCTCTTAAGATTGAACTTCAAAAGTAATATTCTCAACCCTTCCTACCATTCAATAAAATATTTTGTTTTGGAGTTTTTGTTCCCAAAAATTGTGTAGGCAGCCATTATTGGCCAAATGAGAATCTTACTTGCAAATGAAGTGCTTAGAAATGTAATCCTACATTTATTACTCAGAATGTAATATCTCTAGTAAACTGCATTTGGCTCTCAGCCTCAGGAGGCATTCAGATGTTTTATTGGTGATGTTAGAAAGCAGTTGAAAATACTCTTAATTTCTCTTTAACACCAGGTAGGATGATGTCTTGGTAATTCATGTGGGAAGTATTTAAAAAACCCCAAACAAACAAGCACACAGATAAACCCACCAACATCCAAAACAAGAACAAAAGAAAAGCAGCCAAAAAGCCCAACCCCCACTGGCTTCTGCCCAGTAGGTTATAATCCAAAAATGCTTTTATTTTACTAGTAACTCGTTTTAGGGGAATCTTGTCTGTAAATAAGGGAGTGTCTCCTTTCTTCTCTGCTATGCCATCCATATTAGATCAGTCCTTAGAGTGAAAGATTTATTCTTTTGTGTTGCAGAACTTCACCTTCAAAGGTAGCTGCCTCTTTGATGAATACTGTGAATAGATTTGAGTTATTTACAAACATTATTTGTTGTGTATTTACTTCAGAGTTAGTGAAAAAAATCAAGTGGCGTGGTGATTTTCAAAATATTCTTTTTAGCCTGCTGCTATGTTAGGTCTACATGCCAGCATGACTGTAACCACATAGTGCTGCAGGGGGAGGAACCCACCAAAAGAGAAGCTAATAATGTGTTCTTGTTCTGTATGTATAGCTCTTTGTGCAAGACCTTCCTTTCCACTCTTGACAACTTGGTTGTTCTCTTACTGCAAAGCATGTGGACAATGCATGATAAAAAAAGGCAGAATTTAATGCTTTTATTCCTAATTGCTTGACAGAAAACATATTATAAAGGCCTTAATGAAAAGAATTTCAACTCTGTTTCATGCTTGATAGACCTCAGATCTCTACCTGTAAACAGTGTTGTTCTAAAAGGTTTTGTTCACCTCTGGGAATACAGATCTGCCTTTTTTTGTAAATATATTCAAACATAATGTGAAGTCTTCCTGTTTAGCTAGCTGCACCATTGCATCAGGCTGCTTGTGGATAAATACTACATTTTCCCTTCTTTCACCTTTATGCCCAGAAATCTTTTTGAATGTTGATGGAGAGATCATCTTCCTGTAAATAAGGGAATGTCTCCTTTCTTCTCTCATCTTCCAAGAAAAAAAACTACATTATTCACAATATCAGAATTATTTGCAAAGAAGAATGCATTTATTCTCTGTATTCTGAATATTTTCTTAGTAGTCTGGATTGAATTGAAGAGTATCTACCTAAAATAACACCAGTTAAAAAAATTTTTAACTGAGGATGGTGTTTTCCTCGTTATATTCATATGACTCTTACTGCAGTTATTCTGTGATTCTTATTTCAGCAGGCATATATTGGATCTGGCTGGTTGGTGGGTTTTTTTTAATAGAAGCCATGTTTTTACTGTTTTGGATTTGTGACCAAAGCACTGTTGGTAACACACCACTCTCAGCTGTTGCTGAGCAGTGTGTGTGCAGTTTCAAGGCATTCTCTCTCACTCTGCTCCTCCTACACACACTTGACTGGGGGAGTGCACAAAATGTGGAGAAGGAGCACAACCAGGACAGCTGACCCAAACTGACCAAAGGGATATTCTGTGACAAATAATGTGTTGTGCTTGGCTATGAAAACTGAGGGAAGGGCTTTGAGGAAGATACCCACTGCTCAAAGACTGTCTGGGCACTGGGCTGCTCATGGGACATGGGAAGTGATTGCCTTTTCATCACTTGATTTGTTTTACTTCTTCTTCCTTCTTCCTCTTTGCTGCTGGAACCTGACCCATGAGTTCTTTCCTTTTGCTCTTCCTGTTCTATCCCACATCCCACTGGGGCAGCAGAGAGTGAGTGAGCAGCTGTGTGGTGCCAGCCAGGGCACCACAGTCTTACAAGAGGGAATTTTAAAAGCCCTTACATTTGAATGGAAGGCTGCAATAATAAAGCCAAAGGAAAAAAGACATTCAAAAGACTTGCACAGTCTTTGCACCTGTAAAGATCAGCTGAAATTAATAAAAAGTCCAATTACATGCAAGTGATCTGAAGCTGAGGAGAACTGTGATGTTCTGCAGAATTTCAAGTGTTTCTGTAAAAGCCACAGACTTGAGTACTCATTCTTAGCATTTCAGATTATGTGACACAGTATCATGAAGCTTTGAGGATCTTTTCATGTCCTTTCTGTTTTAAATTATTTTTAATAGTATGTAGCACATAAAGATAATTAAATATTAGTAATACAGTATGTATTTGAATAACAACATAGAGAGGAGTTAAAAATCTTTTTCAATAATTTAGGTAAAAATAGGGTAGTTCTTGGTGCAGTGGTTCCATTTGAGTGTGGAAAAATGTAATCTGTGCTTGATATTGTAGGCTCAGCAGAACATACACATCAATGAATTTCATTGTATTGAGATTGTTTTCACTTGAAAAGTTACTAAGTTAGTAGAAAATGAACCGTGTTGCTGTGTCTTCATCTGCCATTAGAAACACTTAACTGATGTAGTATATTAGTGCAGCTTATATTGGCAGGGAACTTGTTCATTTGTCTGTCTCTTCTTTATTCTCCACTTTGATATCCTGCCCCCTCCCATTATACCCCTCAAAAATGCAGAGCAAAATAAAAAGTCTAAAAATAGAATAGTAAATATAGGCAGAAGAGCAGTGATCCCACTTCTTTGAAGAGAAAGCAAAGCAGTCATAAGATTAAATGGAAAGGAAGAATGAGAAAGTAAACTGAAAATAAGGAAAATAATAGTAGTATGTCTCAAGAAATGGAGGAGTGAGGTGATAACTATGGGATTACAATAAGAGAAAACATTTCCTTAGGAGTACTAGGTGTGTGTCCTGATGCCTTGAACGGGCCGGTGCACTTGGTAAGGCAGGGCTCATAGAACTGACAGACCACAGATGCTGTCATGGAAGTCTCAGACAGAAATGTACCAATCTCTCTGCAATACCGTCCTGGAAAATGAGTTGAGTAGCAAGGATGGAAGATGCAAACCTGAAATTAGGAAGAATGCTGGTGGAAGGAATTTGCTGCTATGCAGTCATGTTGTGACAGTGCACTAGCAGAGTTACTGGCAAGCATAAGATCGAGTGTGGGCTGATGGAGAAGATGGGCTGTGGTCTCCATTCTCTCGGGAGCTCTTGAAGATGTCCAGGTGCTGACCATATGCATGCATGAAGGAGACACATCCAGCCCCACCTCCCTTGCTTGCCATCAGCACCTCAGGCTGCAAACACTTGGCCAGGAGTGAGTGCTGAAAGAGGGACTTGGCTGTTGGGGAGCTGCTGTTCTTGGATGAAATAGTAGCAAGGATTGTTCCTCCTCTGTGTGGTGATGTTTGGATGTAAAATAAAGAATTCGTTAAATAAATAAATGGATACTGAAGTATTTAAGGAAGGACTGAGAAAGTCAGAACTGATGGGAATAGTAATTCAGGAACTGCTCAGACATTTAGTGAAGAGGCTATGGCTAATTGGTTCAGAAAATTGAGATCAAGGAGAAACACTTTGAATGCTTGTATCCTATGGTAATTATCCCAGATGCGTGACAGGAAATGGTGTGTTTGAGAGAGAACAGCAACACCCTAGAATCAGAGTCATGTCTGGAAAGATGCATGTAATTAAAGGGGGAGAGAGTAAGAAATAAATTTAAGTTGATGATATTAGATTAAACATCAGTGATACTAGAGTGGACTGAAAAAAAAAAAAAACCTTTGGATAAGATATATCTGGATCTGACTTATCATATTTAGGGAAACATTAAGAAAATAATTCTTCTGAATTAATTTTAGGATTCCACTATGGGTACCTGGAGTTGGGTTAGAGATTGTCTTTTTCATATGTGGGACTACCTTTTTTACATAATTTGAATAAACGTGCTATGTGGAAAGAAAATAATCACACTGCTCTAATAGCCATAACCACTTCATGTGGTTTTCAAATACCTTATTTTATTTTCTTTAATGTATTTTAGTCACGGAGTGTGGACAAGCAACATGCTGTACTCAACTATGATGCCTCTACAGATGAACACTTGGTGAAGGATTTGGGCAGCTTGAATGGGGTAAGTTAGCATCAGAAATAGATAGCTCCCCATAGTGTTCTGTATCTTTGTTTTGAGCCATTATTAATTGTACATTAATTCCTTTTTAATGCAAGACTGGAAATGGGGGAACATTCAAAAGGAAAGTGTAGACTTTGCAGGGGTTTTCCACTGCATGTTTTATAAAGAGCTGAGGTTAATTCCAATAATAAGGCCTTGGCAGTAGGAAAAGCTCAGAACAATAAAAAGGAGTATGTTATACTTGTGTATTTCAGAATTGTAAAAAAAAATAGAATCTTGAATATAATGTCTAAAAACCCCAACATAGTTCAATCTCTAAAATGTACAGTTATGATACAGATTTTATTTCACATGCTATTCCTTTTTCTTCTGTTATAATTGAGAAAAGAATGTTAAACTGTACTTTCACTGTACATATGTGGAGAAAAATAATTATGAAATAACCATGTTGTATGAAAATCTATTTAAATAATACTGTATTTGCATGTAGTTTTTCAGAATAATTTTTATTGAAATCTCTATGAATAATTTGCATCAAGTAATTGCAAACTAATACAGGAAAAATCCAAAGTTATGGGAAAAGTAAAGTTTTGGATGACATTTTATGTTCTAAGGCTTTTCTAGGATGTGCATCTTCAGAAGTCTAGCTAAGCATCACTTTTTATAAAAGTTTTTGATATTATAGCAAATTATTAAAAACATAGTAACTTTGTCATAATTTTACAGCCCTTTAGATACTTCTTTGTGAACTGTGTGTTTGCACTAATTATGGTTGTTATTTTATAACTTTAAATGTTTGGCTCTGTCATGAATAGGTACAGAATAAAATCATGAGTTCATCTGTGACTGCTTATTTGAATAATACTTAGAAAGCTACTCATAGTGAATAGTTTTGTCAAGTGCTTAAATAAATAGAAGATGAAGAACTCTCAAGTTACTGCCTTTTGATCTTGAAGTGCATTTTGAAATAAAACTCTGTCACTGCCTCTATTAGCTTTTCTGTATTTTAAGGTAACTAACTCAGCCTTCCAAAGAGTCAGAGTCTCAACTCCATGTGAAACCACTGAAGGGCTATATCCTTTGAACAGTTGTAGACATACAAGGACTTTGTCCTTAAATATTTAATATACCTCTGTATTTTCAAAGTTGCTGTGCTTTTTCAAGGCAGTGATGAAAAATAAGTTGAGCACATAGAATTTTTTTGCTGAGACATTTGATTTTATTCTCTAGTTCTGTAACTCCTGTAGTCAGTAGGCATACATTCAGATTTTTGTTGCCTTGTCACAAAACTGGAATTTAATAGAAATATATGTTAAAAGGTCTTCATTCAGCTCCTTTTTTTTTTCTCTGATAAAGAGCTTTCAGTGATTTGCTTCACTTGATCTAATTAATTCTCAAGTTTGAGATGAAGCTTCAGTTGCTTCAGAGCTGTTTACTCAGAGACATCAAAGGAACTCTTTCTTCCCACTGTTTTGGGACAAGGAATATTAAGCCTCAGGCGTTCAGTCCTTGCTCTTTGTCTTCACAGTGTTTTCCTTACTATCACTTTCCCACTGTGCTTTTCTTTCATACCTCTGCTTGCCTGGTTTCAGGTTAATGGAGAAAACATTCATTTTGTAACACCATGCTTAATTGTGTGGCAGAACAATGGCTCAGTACCATATGGTGAACTAGGTAATAATTCTTCTAGTCTAGCTGCTGTTTCCACTGGGAACACCCCCTCCCTAGCAGCCAAGTGCCTCTTCTAGTGCTTCAGCAGCTTCTGCCCTGTCTTATTTTGCATACTTCATCAAAAGATTTATTTTGCATCTCTCCAGTTGGTCCCATTTCTTTTGGGAACAGATACATACTTTCCTTAGTGTGAAGGATTACTCCATTCATGGTATAATGCACTTTAACCACTCAAGATAGTTCAGAGTTTAAGGGGAGGTGGCTAATTCCAGTATTTTGGTTTTGAGTGTTATGAGTGTTAGAATTTCACAAACTGAACTGTAATTGCACCTGATGCCCTTATGCCTGAATATTCTTATATATATGGTTGATTCACACTCAGATCAGTAAAAAGGTTACAGGAGTCTTTTTCCTGGACTTCTAAATCTGGACGTCTTTATCCTGGACATCTAGATTTGGAAAAAAGCAAAAGTAAATTTTAATCAGTTTTACGTGAAGTAAAATTGTGTTTCTGATAGTTTGTTGTGACTCATTCTGGACAGTGCTGTTTCTCTTTTTTTTTTCCATACAAAAAAGATGAAGGAATTTCTCTTTTCTGAAGCAAATGTGTGCAGTTGCTAGTATGTAATTATTATTTCCCTAGTATCAGTAGAATTCAACTGGACTTTCTCCTTTGACTTGTGAGCTCAAAAACATACCAGAAGAAGTATTAACAATCCATGGCCCTGTTGAGTAATGTTCTCAGGAATATTTGCAGGATAGCAAAGTCCTTTCGCACCGATGTTTCAGGACTGGATTGTGAAAAGCTTAACAAACTTTATGAAGGCTTAAAGACAGTTGACTCTCACTATTTGAAGAATAAACTGTAGAACATGTGAATGGAGTGATTTTAAAGGGCAAAGGATTCCTTATTTACACAGTTACTAGCTTTTTCAAGCTAGCTTTATCAGGCACCCCAAGGCATGTGATGAGATTTTAAAACTCCAGCGGCAGAGTAACTTAGACTTGGTTGTTTTATGCCATCACTTCAGTCATGAACATGAGGCTGTCAGTAGCCTGCAGACACAGCCTTTGGAGTTCTCTGTGTTGGGTATGCTGTGCATGCACATGAATTTCAGAACTCTGACCTGGGAGGAAAAATGCCTACATTCATTTAGACATACCTGTCTGCAAGGTGGCCTAAATTCTGTTGGTTCACTAAAATTCAGAGTGCCTTGAGGATAGTCTTCACTGAGGTTTTTGCCCTGGGCTCTCAAAATGTTAAAGTGAAATAAATATGCCTGAAACATTACTGAAAGTTTCATGCTTAACAACCAGTTAATACTTGTAACTTCTATTCTTATTTCCCATGAAAGATGCTTTCTGTGAAGTAGAACATTTTTTTAAAATAATGAAATAAACATTCTTTTCCTTTAGAAAAAGAAAATTAAATGGAAGATCCTCTTACTATTTTGGAGAAGGAGATTCTTTCTCTCTAACCACAGTTCGTTTAAGACTAGACTCATGAGCAACACAACAATTCAAATATTCGGATTTTTGAATTACTTAATTATTCACGTTCTTCCAACTTCAGAGTGCTTATAAAATGGCATATTTCAACTGTTTCTTTAGAAACATGTACGTGTTGTAGAAGTTTTAAGTTAGAAGCAGGATAATCCTTTAGGGTTGCAATGTACTGAATTCTTACCACTGATTTTTGGTGTTTACTCAGATGCACAAACATGGTCCATGTTTTCTTAAGTCCTTTGACAATGATTAGAAATAAGCTGCCTCAGACTCTCATATCCAATGCTAAATGCTGTACAAATATGATAGTAAATCAATTCTGGCAGTTAGTTTGGATTGGAAAAGCAAATTACAAGAAAAATAGTAAGTGGAGGTGGTAATTCAAGGAAACATTAATCAACACTTTCATGAATATTGCTAACAAGATTAAATGTGCAAGAAATGTTTCAAGGCCAGTGTGCAACTTGATTATCAACTGGTGTTTTACCTTCCTTTTGGCATAGTTTGTTAAACAGCTGGCAATTTGAGCTTATAGTTTCCTTGTGAATCCCCAGTAGAAAATTTGTGGTGCTGAAGACTTTCTTATGAAATTATTTAAATGATTTAATTCTGTTGTTTTGGAATTTAATGGTATTTCTTTCTGTCTTCGTTTGTTTCTGCAGACATTTGTGAACGATGTGAGGATTCCAGAACAGACATACATCACTCTGAAGTTAGAAGATAAATTGAGATTTGGATATGATATCCTTCCCATAAAAATGCAGTGTCGGGACACACTTGTCTTGTTACAAGTATGGTTGTGTTAAGTGTTCTCATTGCTACAAAAATGCCTATATTAGAGAAAATCTCAGGGTTTAGGATATTCTACCTTGGTCTGAATGACTGATAAAGTACATTTCATTGTCTCTCACTGCAAGAAACCTCAACTTTCAATTACGATTTAGAACATAATGTGTATCTTTGGTGTTGCTAAAAAGTACTACTTTTCTTTGAGGCAAATACACAAATATTTGTATCATATACAGTTGTATACCAGCAGATAAGATTACAATTAATTATTCACAAAACTACTGAAGGAAAAAAAATTACTTGTATTATTAAAACACTAAGGTATCCACTCAATGTTCTGTTACATATAGTAAATAAATTCATTTGCTTTGATGAATATGATAGTGCACAGTATCCTAACAGTGACGTATTTTGAAAGCTGTCACCATTCTACTGGCATAATAGGCTGCACAATTTTTGCTTTTCTGTAAAATCCTCTTGTGAATTCAGAGTTTTTTCAGTATTTTCCTTATAATTTCCTACATACTAATCTTTTTACCGTGGTCAGGGGAGAGATGAGAGTCCCTGAAGAGGCACTTAAGGTAACAATGTGTAGTTCCTGGATTTTTTTTTGTCATTGTACAGTTATTATAACATAGAGATTTTTTTTTTCCTACTCTTTGAGGGTTTGTGTTTTATTCTCTATTTAATGTCATGTAGCATGAAAAATTCACAAGCCAACTGCAGTTATCCCAAAAATCTTCAGAGGCAGAAGGATCGAAACAAAGCAGCTCCAAAAGTTCCGAGTCCAAGGTAACAGACTCCACAGCTGAAGTGCACCACAAAACTACAGAAGCACTGAAATCTGAAGAAAAATCAATGGGTAAGTTCACTTTTTTGTTGCAGAAGCACAAAAACTTGGACAGGATGTTAATTTGCTTTAGTGGGATGATTGTGAAATTCTGTAGACAGTAAAAACTTCACATATATGAGCATTTAACCATAGTTTAGGTGTAAATAGCAAATTTTGGCACTTAATTTCTAGCTTTTTTTATAGGAACATTCACAGGTTAAGATTTTTTAAGTGAGATTTAATTGGCATTTATAAGATTTTTGCATGTCTCTTTACCCGAATCACAAACTTGCAGCATTTGTGGCAGGAAATTGCTATTTTTTGTTCAGAAACAGTTTTTAATTTTTACCATCACCATTACCAAGTGAACTATTTTTCTTTGGTTGGTTTGGGGTTTTTTTCCTTTTTAAATGGGCGGGAGTTTTGTTTGTTTGTGTTACAGTTCCTAGCATTCACTGTTTGATGTGTCAGGATATAACCTCAGTGTTCTATTGTGGTTTCAAGATCTGTAGATACTGTTGTTTCAGGCTTCTTTCTACACCATCATTCATATTTATTTCATGTGTCATGGTGGCTCTGCTGTGGTTGTCTTAACTTCATGTGAGTTTGCTGCACCCAGCTCTGGGCCCCCGGTGTGGGAAGGATTTGGACTTGTTGGACTGAGGCCAGAGGAGGGCCAAAAAGATGAGCAGAGGGCTGGAGCAGACAGGCTGTGAGATGGAGTTGTTCAGCCTAGAGAAGGAAAGGCTCCAGGGAGACCTCATAGCAGCCTTACAGTAACTAAAGGGAGCTGGGAAAAAAAAAGAGGGAGAGCATATTTTACACAGGCAGATAGTGATAAAATACTAGCTGCAGTGGTTTTAAACTGAGGGAGGAGAGAGATTCTGATTAGATGTTAGGAAGAAGTGTTTTACTGTGAGACTACTGAACCACTTGAACAGGTTGTCCAGAGAGTTTGTGGATGTCCCATCCCTGGAAGTGTTCAAGGTTTTGAGCAAACTGGTCTGGCAAAAGGTGTTCCTGCCCATGGCAGGTCCCTTCCAACCCAAACCATTTTCTGATTCTCTGATGAACTTCAGCATGAGGCTTGCTGAAGTGTAGTGGATATAACCAAACGAATGAGAAAGGGATCTGGTATTGTTGTTGCCTTAATATGGAACTGTCTAGGTCTGATTTCCTTAGGTCAAGACTCTACAGTTTTGTTTAGGTTTCATCTATTCTTCCAGGAGACTCACTTCAAAAAATTCCTTCCCCACATACAGGATTCTGTGGTATATTTAATTAACCTGTTTGTTTTATTGTCTAATCCAGCATCTTGTTGAGGGTATACAAACCAGCACAGTGGGGGGTTTTCTCCTCATCTTCAATTTTTCTTTTCACTCCTCCAAAAATAGCAGTCAAGGATAGGGATTTATATTTGAGTGGAACTCTCACAAGCTTTTTGGGGATTGATTCTCTCAGTGTTGCTATATAAATGCATATGTATTCACTATTGCTAATTCAGTGCACAGGAATAGAATTATGGAATGGTTTGGGTTGAAACAGAGCTTAAACATCACTTAGGTTGCACCCCCTTGCCATGGCCAGGGCAACCTATCACCAGACCAGGTTGCTCAAAGCCTCATCCAACCTGTCCTGGAACACTTCAGGGATGGGGCATCCAAAAATTCTCTGTGTAACCATCAAGTTTTTAAAAACAATTTAATACTGACTAAGGCATAATGCTTTAGGAAGGAAAAGGAAGTACTTAATGTCTTAAAATCATGTTGAAACCTTTGGCAGGGCTATGAAATCATCTTTGGAAAGCAAGTGTATAAAATACTGAAAAAAATGTTGATATTTCTAATGGGTAAAGTAACAGACAAGCTCCTAAAATAGATTTTAACAGATCATTTTTTTATAGATATAGTCTTTAAAATACATTCAGAACATCTGTATGACACTAGAATAGCTAAATCTCTGTAGGGTGAAGTATTCTTCCAAAAGATCAGCTCAAACCTAACCCAGCCAATTTATCATCAAGTTAGAAATCTTAATTACATCAGGTTTTTTTCTTACTCAATTTTTGCATTTAAATATATTTAATCATGTGTTTAGCACTTTTAGTTGTACCATAATTTAACTGATACCTTTAAAAAAAACCCCAACCTGTAAAATTGATTGTACTCAGTAGTGTTTTACACACAAGGTAACTTTCAGCACTCTGTAGTAGCTGTCAGCAATTTGGAACCTTGGCAACATTGCAGAATTTGATCAGTTTTTCATGCAGTGAGTTCAGATTTCATTGAAAGGTCAAGGTGGGTAAGAATGAGAATCTTCTCACAGGAATAGCAGCAAACAGCTTTTAGGGAGGTACTGCTATCTTGATGACTTCAGACTGAAAGAAGAAATAATATTTACAGATATATCAGGGTAACAATAAGAGATGGTGGCTGCCTGTGCATAAACATTTGTGCCAGACGTTTTGATCAGGTCATTAGTAAGCTTTTATATTTAGAACCCAGATCAGTTGTCTGGCCTCCAAGTTTGTTTTGTACTTAGGCAAATGCATGCAACCATTTCACTTCAGCTTCCAGGAGAAATGATCCAAGCCAATTACTTTTCTCTCCATGTGATTTTAACCTAAATATCACAGCTAAACAGAAAAGTTATTTCCTCTGCTTTGGGCTGACCTTATAGATATTTCTGCCATGCCTCGTGGGACACCTTTGTATGGACAGCCAGCCTGGTGGGGTGAAGATGAAGCTGATGAAAAAGGTGGTTCTAAGCCAGATAGCAAGCATGAAGAAAAAATGCCTGAGACAGGGGCTTCAGGTAAGTGTGCTGTCTTATTTTTGTTTTTGTTTTTCTCTTTACTGAACTGCATATATTATTAACTAGGGAACTAAACAGATATTAATGTTTGGAAATTTCAGAGTTTGCATAGATGAAAGCTCTTGAAAGGTAAGGTGGTTGAGGAATATATTTTTGTGAGAAGCTATGCATTTACAGAGATCAGTTTCACATATAATGTGTCAGTTTTCTAGTATATAACACAATTTTCTCTCAGTAAGTATTGCAAATAACATTACCTGAACCAGTGTGTCTTTTTTTTTCAGTTTAATCCATATCTGTCATTTTATATGCATAGGAATATTTTATTGAAATAATTTCTGAAAATAAATGGTGGTTTTTATATTTGTGTCTGACTTTTAGCTATATAAGGTTATCTTAAAAAACATTCTCTTCTGTAATTCAATAATGCTGTATTAGTGGGAATTGCAGGTCATAGTTCTTGAAGTAAAGATTTGTGTAGTCTAAAGTTAAACTGGTAATGTTTATTCCCCTGCAGGACAGACCTTTTTATTAGTTAGCTTGTCTAGACACAGTATGTATTGCCAGAACTTCAATCTCAGTACCTATAATTAGGCTTTTATATCTATCGTCAGGCATATAAATAAAGTGACTGCTATTCTCATAAAGACAGTAACTTAAAACTTATTCAAGTTAGGACAAAATCCAATGATGTTTGTTTAGCTCTTTAGACACGCATTTGAGGTCCAACAGTTTTAAGTTTGCAGTTTTTAAAGTACTTTAATTGAGGTCACAATTTCTCTTTTCCTGTCATAGTACTTGCCTTGGTTAACATGCATCATATTTTGCAGGAGCTGGAGTGAAGTCTAAAAATGTGTAAATCAAACTAAATGAAGGCTTCAGTGTAGTGAAGGCAAGATCTTTGAAATTAACTTTTTACCATAGCCTTTTAAATGACCTTTTTCATATTATTCTAAAGTTGTCATCATTCAGACAATAGAGTAAGTCTATTAAGATTTGGGCTATTATAAAGAAGCCAGATAAAAACATTTAAATTCGTTTTCCCTCATTAAATATAGGATTATTGAAAAGTAATATGCTGAAGTCTGTATTTTTGATGCAGTGCCATGCCATTACAAGATGTGACACAAGATGCCAGCTTATATTTAGTAGTGTGCCTGTTCTTATTTTTTATAATTTTAAATTGCTTTTTCAGAAGCATCAATTTGCATCAAATGCTCTTGTATTTAATTTATCATGCTCTTGTATTTAATTTATCAAGAGATTTTTCAGCAAGTGATCAGTGCTTCTATCTTAGTTCCCGAGTTCCAAGAAAAAGAAGATTCCAACTTTCACTCAAACTAATCATGGAGATGCCATCTGTTTCAGTAATAGAGAAAAATAAGTTTCTTCTAGACTGAACTTCAGTAATGGGGATATTTTTGACCTAATTTGGTTAGTGAGGTCATCATAAGGTAAATAATGAATAGTTAAAATAGATTAATATTCTAAATTATTTAAATTTGTATGTTTGTTTTCCATACATATACTGTACAAAACCTAAATTTGGGCCCAAAGCCTTCTTGGCAAACACAACATTTTGTCCTTCTTAAAAAAAATATAGTACAAATCCTTTTTATTGATGTTGTTGCTTTTGTTTAGCCATGAATGTATCTCCTATGAATAGTATTGATCTAACAAGAGTGTAAGAATAGCTTTTATTCTCTCAAACTGAAAGGCTCATAAATCTGCAGGAGTGGAATTCAGTTTGAAAAAGCACATACTAAACAAAAGCTTGTGTTAAAGGAAAACACTGCTGAGAAAAATCCAAAACCGGACATTTTTGCAAAACTGTTTAATTTGTAACGGATGTAGAAATAAAATCCCATGCATAGACAAATGATTTATTTATTGGGATCACCTAATCTCTGAGTAGACATTAATTGTATGTTCTAGCCTTGTTTTTGGCTGTTGTAGGTAATTTTTAGTAGTGTTGGCAGAGAGTCTGAGAAGACAAACCATATCAGAGTTGACATTTGCTTCTATGGACACTTCTGCAGTCTCAGAATACTGTCTCTGTGTAGAAGCGTGCAAAAGACATTCTGAATGTTCTCATGCAATTATAAAATCGTAAGATTTTTGGGCTGCTTTGGCCTACAATTATATTCTATGAAAAGATGAACTTTTCAACAAGTTATTAGGTATTTCCTTCAGGCACGTAGGCTTTATAATATAGATGAATATAATAATAGGAAATCAATATAAAGAAACACTTGTATGAAAATATTGGAAACTTCAAAAGACTGTCATGCTTGGACATTTTTAAAATATAAGCAAGCTTTAATAAAAATATTCAAGATTGATGCAGCTAATTATTCTTTCATGGGTTAAATTGTATTAAGTGTTTAAAACACTGATCTAGCACATGCTTTTTAATATAAACTGCCTAAAAGTAAGTACATTACAGGAGAGTTCTTAAACTAACTCAAATTGATAAAGTCAGATAACATTTTAACAAAGTAATCCTATTAAAAATCTGTGTCATGCTTTAATGATTTATTACATTATTATTTACTGAATAGAAAAGGAGACTTGAATTCTAAGAGATGGGGTAAGGTTTAATGAGGAGATTGAAGTGGGAGATTTATTTCTGTTAAGCCAACTGTAGACAATTACTCTTTACAATCTCAAGTTAATAAGATTATTTCATTATTACTGTATTTCTATCACAACAGAGATTCACTAATGAAAGTTATTTACAAACAAAGCAGAATAGCCTGGAAAACTTTGAAAAGAAAAATCCATTCGACATTTTTCAGACATATGTAATGCTCCAATTCAATGATCCATAGATCTACTAGTCTGTATTAAAATGAACAGTTGTGCATACACCTCTGGCATGACTTTATGCTGCAGCTGTTAAATGTCCATGTTATTGGCAGGTTTATTGGGTGTGTAATTATTATTACTGCCATATGTTACTCTCTCACTTCCTGGGATAGCAAAAACTGCACTCTCTGCTGGTCTTAGTAGTAGCTGTAGAATTTTATGTCATTAATGCCTTTACCAGAAATCTAAGACAGAAACAAGTTTTTAAGAAGACTTCAGGAATCTGAAGTAATTCTTTCCACTTGGCATGAATTTTAATTCCAGATTTGAATAAGAATATTTCCCGTTAAACATTCCTTGCACTTAAAAAACAGTGTAATTTTCAGGTGAAGCAGGCTGACAGTTATTTGAGAAATACCAGTGTAATCAGTGTGTGTAGGAGTTTACACACATTGTAACATATGATGCTTAATCAGCAGTATTAGCAGTTAAGGTCCTAGAAGTTTGTTCTAGAATTTTGAGTTTTGTCATGAAATATGTGCAAGTGCTGCATATCAGGCTTGCTTTGCAAAGCTCTAGCAGCAAATGTGCACAGTATGTCATGGAGAGCTTACAGAACTCTACAGACCCATCACAGCAATGTATTTAAGTAAGATCAGTTTTGTCCTTTTTTCACTTAAACTCCTTTAAAGCAGGTAGTTAAATGATTTATTATGAGAGACGGGGATTTATATACAGTGCTGGTTTTTATTTTGAAAAAGCAGTTCTGATATTTTTTCTTAAGGCTGGTTATGAAAGCATTAAAAGACAAAGATATTCATATGCAATTCTAGGTAAATTATTATATGTATTTTTTGAAATCTTGTCTTTAAATGCAAAATGAAAAGTTTAGTTCAGCTGCAAAGAAAAAAAATAACGTAAAATGTAAGTGGGAAATAAAAAGTAGGAATATGAAAAGAAAGAGAAAGGAAAAAAAGGAATTCTATTAACCATTTGAAAGCACTGAATTCAGCTTCTTTTATTGCACATACCATTGTATGGTGCTAAATATAAAGCTAACATTAAAAATATTTTGGGGTATTGTGTAAATACGATATTTTGGCTGTTTCTTATACCTACTGCAAAGAAATATATTGTTTCAGGTTGACAGACACTTTCTTCAGGAAGTGCTTTGTAAATTCCAGATCATTTTCTTTTACAAGTTTCATTCTTAAAATTGTATTTTTAAGGCAGAAAGAAAAGAGCATTACTAAAAATCTGAGGATTGTGCAAAATATTTTCTGAGATTTCCTGTCATTGCAGATGATGATACATTAATTTACAGAGGCAGTTTTTTGCACATCTGAATAGCACAGACACCTATGATTTTTCTTGTCCAGGTTAGTAAATAAAATGTTAAGATTCTGAGTACTTGTGTGTATAACTTGAGATATAAGACTTAAAAAAACCCAGAAAGTCCTAGAAAGTGTAATCGATTCTGCTAGTGTCACAAAGTGACTGTTGCATTTCCAGTGGTCATCTCTGAATAGAATAGAATAGAATAGAAGAGAATAGAATAGAATAGAATAGAATAGAATAGAATAGAATAGAATAGAATAGAATAGAATAGAATAGAATAGAATTAGAATGGAATAGAAATCACTGAGGTTGGAAGATACCTTCAAGATCATCCAGTTGAACCAGCATCCACCCTGCACTGTAGCCCCTAAACCACTAAACCATCACTCAGTGCCACATCCAGATGCCTCTTGCACACCTCCAGGGATGGTGACTCCACCATATCCCTGGGCAATGCCTGACCACCTTGACAGGGGAAGAATTTTTTTCTAGGGTCTAATCTGAATCTCCCATGTCTCAGTTTAAGGCCATTTCCTCTGGTCCTCTCACTGCAGGCACTGTAGAAGAAACCAGCCCCACCGCACTACAGACTCCTTCCAGGTGATTGTAGAGAGATGAGAGGTTGATGTAGAGGTTGATGAGATCCCACCTGAGCTTCCTCTTCTCCAGACAAAGCAAACCCAGCTCCCCCAGTCTTTCCTCACAAGACATGTACCCTAGTAAAGGATCTTTCTGAATCTCCCTTTGGTTAAGCCTGTGGTTTCCCAAATATTCCATAGTTTCCCTCCTAGCCTCTCCTAGACTCGGTTCAATAATAGTGTCACTACACCTGGGTGGCAGCTACCAATTATTGCTTCCTTGCTTGCCTTTTAGAAGCAGTTGCTCAGTTGTCATTTGTCCCTCAGGATCTTTGAAGAGTGAGAGCTCCCTTTTTACAGATAATCCTGCTACTTTTTCTGCCCCTTTCCTTTTGGTCTTGCCAGTTATGAAATCTCTTCAGTCCCTGAAGAGATTGAAGTTCACAACCTATCTGTCGCTTCATTTTCCCAAAACTCACTTGCAGTTGCCTTTTTTGCTATACATATATTGTGCTTGTTCTGCTTTAAAAGTTACAGAGCAGTGACAACCACTGTCTTCAGTGTTTGCTTGAAGGTTTTCTCTTAAAGGTGTCTGTATTTAGTCTGATATATAATTTCCTTCATCTGGGAAGATGACTTTTTATAATAGGACTTCAAAGGTAAGGCTGTTTTATAGATCACTCTTTGTAATATTTAGAAAACTGTAAGGGCTTGCATTTAGAGTCTCTGAGAAAAACATTGAAGGGTGGTTCAGATCAGGATCTATATTAATTTTTTGCTTCCTTGTTTTTTATTTCTTCTAATAAATTCTGATGTATTTACCTTTTCTAAAAATGCAAGTACTTCTGACTAAAAATAGGATTTTTATGTAATTAAAATTATCTTAT
>VXAX01004361.1:540873-576985 GCA_013399835.1 Leptocoma aspasia
TATTGTTAAAATTTTTTTCTAGTTTAGTAAAATTTAAAATTTAGTTGTAGTTCAGTTTCTTGCTTCTTTTGATTAAACTCTGTCTTCATTTAGATTCGAACTATATACTAGCATCTGTTTAATAAAAAGTATTGGAATCAAATACTGTGCATACTATTATAGTATAAACAGTGGGTTTGAAATATTAAATTTGCAGACAAGTTTCGCACAAATTTTTTTAGGAAGTCCTTCATCAGTGCTGGCAAACCAGTGTGAGAGATCCTCTCTCATTGCTGTACATCTGATGCAATTTGCCTACAGTCTTACTATTTTCATAAGATGGTAATAAAACAGCTATTTCATAATTACTGAAAAATAATGTGCCTTTTGTGACTAGCATATTGCTCCTGCCTTGCCCGAAATTAGAGATATTTCTCAACACCGAGTATTAGCCAGTTATCTTCTTTGAATGAGCATTGAACAATACATCTGGCTTAATTATTGGCTGCAGGAATTTCGTGATGTTGTTGACTTGAAGTTCTGAGCAGAACCATGTGGGGGAAAAAATTTGTCTATCCATTGGCTGTGTGATGGATTACTCTCCTTGAGTAATGACCGTGTTTCGTATTGTAAGGATCCAGGCTCTAGATTTGGTCCTACCAGAGCTTGATCCATTCCAGCTTGTTAGCTACATGAAACAAATGGAGAGTGGTGGTAGTTTACCTAAAGTCTAGGACCTGCAAAGTGTGATTTTTGTTTATTTCTGTACATTTTCCATATAAGCAGAGAAGATTTTTAATAACCTTTGCATCAGTAGAGTAGATTCATTCTGTATTTTGTGTCTGCTGGCATAAGTGTTGTCAGGAAGGATATTAAAAAGGCATTCTGTTTCCCAGAGAGGGGAGTAGTGAGGTGCAGTTGTGGTACCTGAAAACTTCCTCACAGACATAAGGTAGCCGATAGTGCAATGAAAAGCATGAGCTAGGGGATTCTTGGAGTCCAACAGCACTATAGAAAAACCTGTCTGAATTCTGAACATGTTTTGTGTTTGTAACAGCTACTGGTAGAAAAAATAAGTTAAAACTGCTTTCTTACCTGCATTGGAGTAATTTTATCCAGTGGATATCCAAACATGGCAATAATAAAGAATGTCTACTGTTCTTGTTTTCATTCAATAACACTTTTTTTTTTTTTTTTACTTTTCCAGGTATTATTCTTTCCCTTTTTCCCTTACTTTATTTCTCTGTATAACACTACCATCTTTTTTTTTTTTTAACCTTTTCATAAATCCTCACAAGAAGCATGTGTTTGTGAGGAGCAGCAGTGCATTACTCCATCCTGCACCCTTTACCCCTTAAATTCCTGACCTCAGTATAAATGGTTCTATTGCTATCTTATTGCATAATAGTTTCATACACAACGCTAACTTCCTCATCAGTTAGGGTACATCATAGATGTAGGGTGGCTTTTTTCAGTACCTAAAATCAGTTAGTTGCAGTCTTAATTCTTTACTTGGCAACCTGAAATGATATCTTAAACATCTTAATGTGGTCTATGATAAATTGCTTCAGAACTATTCAGAATTATTTTGCTGGAATCTGAGTTACCGTTGCTGCTAAGGTCTCAAGCTTCTGTTTCTTTTAGCACATCTCTGCACCAGGTATTTTGGCTGACTTAATAGTTCATAAATAGTTAATAAAATGCAATCAGAAGGTTTGTTTTCTTAAAGGCACATTGGTACCTTTGCTGCAACCACAGGAAGCTTTAGCCTTCATTTAGGCTATGCAGTGGAACTTGGAATTACTACCCTGTGCTTTTTCTACTTTCTGCTTTTTTTAGCCAGTGAGAGTATGGCTTGCTAACGTTCTGCATGCTTCCAGCTATTGTTCCTTTTTCTGTTCATCTACAAACTATGGCAAAAAGTAAAGTAAGAGGACATGACAGTAGGATTTAGCTTGATTCTTCGGTTTTATTTTTTGTAGAAACATAAAGTATTTGAATTCCAAAACATTTTCCAGTGCTTAGTAGTGTTTTAACTTTTCAAACCAGAATTAATGTTTATCTTGCATTAATGTGTAAATTGTTTTTCTGAAGAATTTGGCCAAGCAAAATTATACTTTCTATCCACTACAGGAAATGGAAGATCATTAGCACTTGTTTTGGGAGAACCCTGATTTGATGTTTTTTCAGTAGATTGGAATTGCGATAATGATCATCTCAACAACTTTGCCATTGTGATTTACCTGTTTTCCACGTTCAAATAACCATCTGGCCTTTACATCTTCTAAAATATTTTGTGTGCACTTTGACAAATTCTAAGTGAGCTTTTTGCCACTTTACACTTCTCACAGCTGAAGTTCAAACTGCCTTTTCACTAATACTTTTTTATATGTAATTCTGGAACTACTTTTCCAGAGCTACAGCGCTCAATCTACTCCACAATCTTACTGTTTATTCCAGAAATTACTCAGGTGGCCTTTACAGCAGTTCAGAAACTTCTTGAAGAGCCTGAAGTTCCCCAGTATTGTGAAATCTGTTTTTTTTTATTTTTCCTAACAGGATGCAGCACGGATGCCAAGCAATCTGAGGAGCAGTCTGCATCTGCAAGTGAAGAACTTTATCCTTTCTGTAGGGAGCCCAGTTATTTTGAAATCCCTACTAAAGAATGCCAGCAAGCTTCACAGGTAGCAGAGAGCACTATTCACGAAATTCCCACAAAAGATACCCAAAGCTCCCACGCAGCAGCTTCAGGGCACGCTTCCTTTACCATTGAATTTGATGACAACACTCCAGGGAAAGTAAAGATCAAAGATCACGTGACAAAATTCACATCGGAGCAGCGTCACAAGTCGAAAAAGCCTTCTTCCTCCAGCGGTCAGGACCTGCCGGGGCTCCAGACGGTGATGATGGCAGCGGAGAGCAAAGTAGCAGATTGGCTGGCACAGAACAATCCTCCGAGAATGATATGGGAACCAACGGAGGAGGATTCCAAAAGTATTAAGAGTGATGTTCCAGTGTACTTGAAGAGGCTGAAAGGTAAAGTGAATAATTCCAGCTGTGCTTAACTGTGACAGCAGCAATTCCTCGGCAGCATGCAGTCAGAGCATCCCTGAGCCCATGCGGAGTTCAGGTGAAATCACAGATACTCCACACGTGTGCAAGGATTTGGGCTGGGAAATTTTATTGCTGAATTAAGTCTTACAAAGAGCATAAGAAACTAAATGCTGAATCATTTTTACAATCAATGTGCTAATTAGAGATGTTCTAGTGTGGCTGAAAACATCAGCTATTTAAACACTGATCTTGAAAAAGAAAAGGAAAAAACCCAAACTTTAGTTAAATTTTATGTATCTCACATTTTCTCATTAATTACATTAAAACCATGAATTTCTTTTTAGAATCAAAACTTTGAAGTTCAGTTTATGCTTTTAGCAACCTTTTCAATAGCATGTCTTCTGTGATTATTTGTGTGTTCTAAGAACATAATTTATGGCAAAGAATACATCATATACTCACTCTGCTTATATGGATCATGTTTGGTGGAGTCAGGTTTGAGTCAGGAATCAGACATAAAGGAAGAGCTTCAATTTTTATACTCAGCTTGTGCACTATTGTATTCATATGAATGCTGCTGCTGAATGGAGTTCCAGGTGATTATACGTGTTAATTTATTGCAGACAGTGACATTTCAAGTGAAATTAAATAAAATGTTACACGTGACAAGTGTACTTTCTCTTGAGTGTCACTTAACAGACTAGAGAAGCAGATAGTCTTGATGTTCAGATGAAGATTCCAGTACCATTCGAACTTTCAGAATGAAAACTTCTGATGAACTTTTTCAAGTCTCTCTTACTTTCCATTTTTAATTTCAGCTGGTTAACGCTACAATTCTCATTTTCCTTGGCTCTGCAACATTATCATGTCTAGCTCGTAGACCAGCTGGGAATGGGTACAAGATTCTTTGTTTTATTGATCAAAAGTCTGCTTTCTAAGGCTGACCCTTTCAAATGAAGCTAAAAATAAAATTCTGAAAGCAGAATTAGATTAATGTGCTAGCATAAAGATAACAGTATATTATTTCTTCTGGTGTAAATCACATTATTTGGCCTTCATGTAAATGTATTATATTCATGAACATTCTTTAACATAGTAGCCATGACACTTTGATAAATAGAAGGGGCTTTGTTTATAAGCATTTTCCTGACAGAAACTCCTCAAAGTCTGATTAATTTTCATCTGAAAGAGGTGTAAGTTATGGGACGCATGTGGCCATAATAAATATCTGAATTTTGTAATCTTCTGTGGCCTGTTTGTATTCTCATTCATTAGTTGTATTTTTAGATAGTAAGTATACATAGGTGCTTTGAAAGTTTCTTTTTTTAAAAAAAGTTCAAAGCTTTTTTTCTCCTCAGCTTTTTCTTATAATATTCTGTACTGAAATCTCACTGATAAAATTAGACTATATTATTTTCACTGTGGTGTTTATATTGCTTTATTATTATTCAGAAATATGTGAATCATCACATAATTTTTGTAGCCACTATTCTAACAAGTAGAAAACAGGAATGTAAATTGGGATTTCAGCTGTGTTTTCAGTGGTGTTAATCTGATAAGTAAGATTAGCCAATATGTAATTACTATTTAACTGAATAGTTAACTGAATGATCTAAAAGGCTTCAAAGAGGATGAAACTGTTCCTTCCCAGGTACTGAGCTAAAACTTAGGGGCATTGACACTTCCCTTGTACATGAGTTTGCTCTGTGTTAAATACACTTACCATGTGTAAGTATCCAGCCTTCTGAGCATTTCAGATACCATTGCAAAGTAACATTTTTAGGTGTATGTATGATTTATGAAATATGTAATCCTTATTCATAGATCTCAGAGTAGTTTGTGGAATGAATAAGTAATAACAACCATTTTATATGCACACATCAGATGCTGAGTGGAGTGAATTATGGAAGAACGCATTGCTCTTCTTGGAAAGAGTAATAAAGAATTCAATCCGATTTTAAGTAGACATTTCTCATGATAAACTGTTGTAAATGTGGGAGGAATCCAGCAACATGAACTGTGGCTCTCTTCCCACTGTTGGAAGGACTTCATTAAGGTTTTCTTTCTCCTCTTAACCCTGCCTGGAATGTGTCAGTAGTCATTTGTAATCAAGTGGCTCTGTAACAAAAGTGATACAATTCAAAAACATACTATAGTACAGCTGGTAAAACACTGGCTTTTGTATGTCACTGATAAGTATTCACAGATGAGAATATTGGGGAATACTTCAAATCCACTGCTGTTACTGATCAGCTTCTAAAATGTTTCATTGTTTGACTTGTAGCAAGTTGATTGCATTTCCAGGAACTGGACCAAATTTGCAGAGCCAGGTACTGCAAGCTGCTGGAGTTTAAACAGAAATCCAGTCTGAAATAATTTCCTTCCTAGTTTGCCTCTTGGCGTCTTTGTTGATGTACTGTTGGGGTTTTTCTTTGTTTCACTGTGCTATGTATTGTTCTGCTTTGCTTGTAGGGAACAAGCATGATGATGGCACACAAAGTGATTCAGAAAATATTGGTGCACACCGGCATTACAGTAAACGGGCAGCACTTGAAGAGCACTTAAGGCACCATCATACAGAGCTGAAAAAGCCACACCAGAAAGTCCATTCCACAGAAAAGCAGCAAGAGCAAGCTGGTTTGAGTCAGACTGCCTTTATGATTGAGTTTTTTGATGAAGACCATCCTCGCAAGAGACGTTCTTACTCTTTTTCTCAGAATGTGGGAGCTCTATGCCCGGAATCTCCATCTCCAACATCTCACGCACGAGCTGAAAGAGTGAAACCTGCATCAGGAGAGAAAGTCCCTTCACCTGTGCAAGCTAGCTCATCCCATCACAGAGCGGTACATGGTGTTCATGCCAAACTTCTAAGCCAGAAATCAGAAGAAGCCTCTGCTGCGTTACCTGCCTTACAAGCTGGATTGTTAAGGAGTTCAGGAAGCCTTGGCCATAGGCCTAGTCAGAACCAGGAGATGGACAAGAAGTTGAAGAGCCAACACATTTCTGCTGCTACTGAAAAGGACAATGAGGATGACCAGAGTGACAAAGGTACTTACACTGTTGAGTTGGAAAATCCCAGTCCTGAAGAAATGGAAGCCCGCAAAATGATTGACAAGGTGAGAAACCTGAAATGCATTCTGATGCTACAAGTATTAGGGGATGTGTGGGCAGCTCTCTACCATTTCAGTTCTGTTTATTAAAGCTGCTGCAATAACACAGCTTTTTAAATATTCCTTGTTTTGTACTGCTGTTGTCTTAAAGTTTGGTAGTTTTAATGTGTTTTCAAAAGGTTCCAGTACTATAAAAATACCAGGCACCAAAAATCATTTAACTGGTATTTTTATGAGGTTGGTTTATATCCCTATGGAAATACTCTGTTGTTCTTGAAAGCCTATTGTCTCTAGTTTTCATTATATAAATTGGTTCCATCCAAATTATCATATAGGTCCAGATTGTGAATGTTTTCTATACTTATTTAAAAAGTATATTCAGTAACAGTAACTTAAATTTCAGTGTCAGCTATAAAGTGTAAGTATAAAACTGCTTTGATCTTCTAAGAGTGTTTATATGATAGCAATGCAAATATCCTAGTTTGCTTATTGGTAACAATAGAAGTATCAATAACAATACAAATTGTATTTGTGGTTTAAAAACTGTATTAAATAACTGTTCTTTGGATTCAATAGGAAAATATGGGTAGCAGAAGCTATGTTTAATCATTTTGCTTAACATGACTTGAAGTGGATTTTTTTCTGGTTTTGTTGTGTTTTCCTAGATAATCTATCATGGTAGAATGCCTGCATCGAGTTCTAGGACAGAGTTTTGCTAATTTAACAGGAAATTCATCACTTGTTTTAGAATTATCTAAGGATTCATTTGCACGTCTAAAACTTTTCAGAGCTCAACTAACACATTAAATACATTTAGAATTAATTTTGGCTAGTGTTGAAGACTGTTTTTTGCAAGACAAGCTAGCTTCACTGGCTTGATTTTGTAAAAAAATTCTGAAGCAGAGGAGAAGAGAGACATTTTATGTCTCTTGGTTTCTTTTGGTTTTCTTTTAAAAATGGTTTTCTTTTAAAAATGGTTTTCTTTTAAAAAAGGTGTTTATGGAGCATTTGGAGACAGGGATTAAAGTAAAGGGTGTCGCCTTCAGTATAATAATAAAGATAATAGTTTCACCTCTTACGGATTCTGAAAAGGAAATTTTTGACTTCTTGGAATCAATATTCAAAAAACAACCAGGAACTAAAAGCATTCCAAATGAAGCAAGTCAATATTAAAGAACTACAAATTTCTGTGTTTTATTCTTAAATTATAAATCCTCAACTAAATTGCATCAGAAAATTTTTAAGTCGAGTTTTAGCTAAATACAGTAGTTCAACAGGGCTTTTTTGGAAATCACATAAAGTAATAACATTAGAAAATAGACAATTTATGTACTTGATAAAAATGTTAATACTGTCTAATATTTATAATTATAGAATATGCTGAGTTGGGAGGGACCCATTAGGATCATTGAGTCAAACTCTTGGCCCTATGCAGGACGTTCCAAGAATCACACCATGTGCCTGAGAGTGTTAATAAAATTTCAACTTTTTTTGTGGCCTTCAGTACCCTTTCAGATTATCTAATGTAGTTTTTTGTTTTAAACAAATCTCTCTTGTCACAGGAGAGGTTTAGGAACAGGAAGTGAATGGAAGCCTTAAGGGTGATAGTAAACTATTGCTTAATAATCTTAGTGCTACATAAAAGCTTTTGAGTATCATAAATTTCCCTTACTGCTAACTTTAAAGGTGTCACCACTAGGTATTAAAGATTTACTATGAAGTAAAGCAGAGATGTTTTTTCTTCAAGGTCTTCTGTATCATTTCACTTAGTATCTGTGTTGAAATCTTATGAACACTATATTTTACACCCAGTTCAAAGAGCCCTGCTATGCAATTCTTATTTGATTTGGTAATATGAAGTAGTATGATACTATTTTTATGAAGTGCAGAAAAACAGCCAACAAAGAAAATCTAAACCAAATGGAAGCCAAAATTTTGTCCTCCAGCTGAGCTCAGCTTTGCTTCCCTCCTATTTTAAATTGCTAATGCTTTGGATAATCTTAGTTTTCCAAAGGGGGATAAGTGAGGTATCAGACAAGGACTTTTGTTAGCCTGTTTACCCTGTGCTTCTTTATTGAGCATTGAAGAGATTTATTGGTATACATCTAATCAATTATTTCTGCATAACTACTATTTCATTGTTGGCAAGTCAGTCTTTTTTCTGAGTAGTTACTATGCCTGCTCAATTGAGTCTCATTTCAGGGTGTCTCTTGGGTCCAAAGTTAAATTGAAATTGAAGAGTTTAATTTGCTAGAGTTGGGATGAAATGCACTACAAATAGCAAGGATCACTTTCTAAAACATTTGCACAAATAATGCATTCTTCTCAGTAGCAATTTACATTAGAATGGTGCTAAAATCTGTGTGTGGTTTATCTGAAAAATTTTCAGTGGAATAAAGTACTTCTGGGTTTGGATATTTTTTCCCTTTTATTGGAGGAAAGGATGAGAGTGACCAAAATACCCAAAAATTACTCTCAAGTGTGACTCAGCCTTAGCCTTACTTCTGTTTTCTCTGGAAGGGAACATAAGAGCAAACCACAAATGCAAGAGTAGTATTAACTTGTAGAAAATCAAGGTGGGATTATTAATGCTTCTTTGCATTAAGAATCCAAGAGAAACATGCAGGAAGTCAAAGTTAAAATTCGCAGGGAAAAAAAATGGAAAGCACCCATCTCTCTATGTAATTCTGAGAAAAGAAGAGTAAGAATCTTAATCTTGAGCTGTATTACTTCCTTCAAAAGCAGTATTTTTACTTAGTTTAGGCTTTTACTAAAGATTCTAGAAAATAGTCTCAAGAAGAATAGATGCTTGTGTGAAATGATTTTAAAAAGCCAGAGACTATGCTGTCCTGCTTACTCAGCATCTTTATTTCATTTAGATTGTTAAGGATCCAGTTCTTCCTCTGGTGCTCTTTCAGCCTCTAAGAAAAAAGTATTGTCTCTATAGCAGAAAAGGAGTAGAATAGCAAATGACAGAACCTTTATTTCTCAACCATTTTAAAGCCTGACTTTCGAGAAGAGAATGTGAGAAAAATGCATTATCAGAAAGAAAGAATAAAACATTTCATAAGTAACAGACAAAAGCTTTTTCATTTTGATTCTTTTCCCTAACAGAGAGGGGTAATCCCATATCTGCAGTCATGTCTTGGGGTGATAGTCTGCTGCTTACCTAAAATGCAGGTTTCCAAATACATTATCACTTGTGTCTTATACAACTTTCAAATTTGCTTTCAAATATTTTTTAAAAAGATTTTATTTTAAGATGAAAAATAGAGTACATATGCACATAGTTTTCAGTTATAAACGTGAAAAGAAGATGCAAGTAGAAATTTATGGTTGTGTCTTAATATTCTTTATGAATAGAGAATACTTGAAAAATAACACTAAACTTTGCTTCCTAAAAGTCCTTTCATTAGCCAATGATATTTTTGCATCCAGGTGTTCAAATGTCACTTAAATTCATAGAGAAGTATGAATTTGTTAGTAGACTAAGGTTTAGAAAATAAATATATTAATAACATAAGGAAAAAATAGATGATGGATCTCTTTTTATACTTGTAGGTCTCTTCTTAAAATTGCCATTGAGAGCAATTTCATCAATGTGGTAAGAAAGCAAGCTGCTCTTGTATACCACAAAGCCCACCTTGAACATATGTGGCATAAAATATCCTCTACTCAATTAACATCAGAAAGACACAACTTTTTCGAGCAGAAGAATGGTCTTATTGTTGTAGCTAACAGCTAAGTACAAAATAAAACAAATTTAGGATCTTGATTTAATTTAGAACATGTTTTCAGTGTTAAGTTTACCATATAAATTACATGAGTAAATGGGGCACAGTTGTAGGATTTGTTTTTCCTTTACATCCAGCCTTTATGCTCTTCAGATGGGTTCGGTGCTTTCTTCTGTTGACACTTAGCAATTGCTTTCTTTTTATCTCTGAGTTGTAAATTTTCTATCCATTTTATGTTTTTAAATAAATCAATATTAGAAGAAAATTGTTCTCAGCAGTCACATCACATTAAAAAATCTTCACAGTCCACAAAAAAGGTAAGTGTCGGTGGATGAAGAATTCAAAATGATGCTTCTGCAGTTCATCTTCCTTTTTGTAGATGTAAAGAGACCAAATTATCATGCTAATGACTTTCCTTTTTCAATAATGCAAAGTACTGCCAGTAATAAATATTAATAAATGAATGTGCAAATAATTCTGCAAGTGTTTGGAATATTAAATACTTTGTGGCTATTGCAGTAAATAAAAAGCAACTCAGTGGGTTTTTTGCAAGTTCTTTGGGGGTTTTCTTGAGGGCTCTTTCGCTGTTTGTTTAGTGTAGGGTTTTTTGTTGTCTTTCTTCTTCAGCCAGTTTCATTTTAGGGTATTTAAAAATTGAAATATTTTGTAGAACTTACTATAGCAGACGTAAGCTCTTCTATACATGTGTGGGAAGGGAAGGGGTGGAATAGAATTGGGGCTATATGAGTGTTTCAAGTCCTGTCAGGTAGCCAGAAATGTGGAATGTTATAGCAGGTCATATGCATATGGAAACATTTGGCTTAAAATTTTCTTTGGTCCCCAAATTTTTTACTTGATTTATGTTATTTCATTTAAATTTCCTAAAAGATAATTGATTTTTTCATCAGCAGAGTAAATTTAGATCACAAATTCAACTGATTCATACCGATTCCCAAGTAGAAGACTTAGAAAAAATGTATCAAAGTCAAACTTCAATCCATCCTTCTGCCACCTTCAGAAAGACTTACTGTGACCATTTTGTTTTCAGTGCAAGCTCCATGTTCTAGATGTTTTAAAGGCTTTATTTATGTAGATAGACAGGCCCTAATAGTAATGATCTTGCTTTTAATGTGCAGTCTATCACCTTGGATTTTAATTGGTTGTATACTGTGCAATGAGTAAACATAACATCTTACTCTACTAACACAATCTTTAGAGAGATTCTTCTTTCCTCTTTAAAATTTTGGAATAGTAATTGTGGAGGGAAAATTGTAGGTGTTCACTGTAGACAGCGCATTTTCCAATTTTATTTTCTAGATCTTCTCATGATGATACTTATTTGTTTGGTTTGACCTTTTTCCTTTTTTTGAGTATGGGTATGAATGGCAATCTATTCTGAAAGATTATTTTTATATAATATTGACTAATGTGTTTTTGAAGGAGTGTTTACTTTTGAATGATTTATAGTTGTTGCTTTAAGTGCTCATAAAGGTTCTATACCAGATCTTGTCTTCTCTGTTACAAATGTTAAAAATTTATCAATAATCTTGCAGATTGTTATTGTTATAATTCCTCTGGTTATGAAGTTAACATACATGTTAAGGAACTGCTCTCAGCAATTTTTTCAGTATTATAAATGGGAAAACTAACTGAAAAGAATCAATGGGTAGGGAGAAAATTAAGAGAAAAAAATCTCAGTATGTTTCAATGACTGTTTAAGGAACTGAGGTAGATGTATCTATTTTCAGGAAAGCACTTTGATGTCTTCTGTCTTTTCACACACTCTGGGTTTAATTGCTTTTATCATTGCTTCAGCAGTTTCTTTGAGAGAAATGCCTTGAGCCCCACAGAGTGTCTTGTTTGCAGAATTACTATTTTATGAGTATAGTGCTGAAAAAGCAGTAGACCACTTGAAGCCTATCCAATCATTTGAGCTTATAAATTGTATCAAGAGTTCAGAGGATATTTATAATCTTTTCTTCTTATAAGGAAAGGAATTTTACAGCCTCTAAACTTGTTGTTTCCTTTCTAATTTGGAATCCTAAAGAAAATTAATTCTTCACAGTAGCAAACAGGGACAAAATATGTATGCATGTAAATATGTAACTGGTGTCTGGTAGGAGGAAGCTCTTAGACTTGGAATGTTGATCCTTTTCATTTGCTTGTGTGGCTTTTTTTATACCAGAGCATCTTGCATCTGATTCTGTAACTTCGATATAGAGTTAAAATGACTTAAACAGCTTCTGTGAAAATCCATGGCTATTCATGAGATATGTCCTGCCCAGAACATATCTCATGAATAGAGATCAGAACATCCCAGTCTGTTTGCCTGGGATGGCCAGGATAACTGCCAAGAACAAGCAAAAACTATTAAAATGAAACTCCTTAGAAGCAGCTTGGCTAAAGACAGTTCACGTAGTAGCTAAACACAAAGTGAGCTGAGGTGTTGTACTCTTATCTCGCTTTGTGAAAGATGAGAAAAAATGTTTGCTTTTTGTCTTTTCTCTATGATCAATAAGTGACTTTTAAGGACCAATTTACTGTATATTATGAGTGCCTGAACCACCTTCTATGGAAGACTTGTCAGGAGCTCAGTCTGAACACCAAATGCAGCATTACCAAGATCATCTGCTGAGACAATCTGAAGCCTCTTCCATTTCCTTGCTCTCTGGAATCGTCTTTTGCCATCAATCACTCATACTCTAAGTGTGGTTTATTTACCATTTCTTCTTTCTTAGTACACCCAAGCTGTGCTCAAATCCTGAAATCCTGCTTGTATTTCCAAAATCATACTTCCCTTTTTTTTTTTTTATATATTTGGTTTTTGGTGGTCTGACTCTTATCAGTTTACAGCTCAGTTCCTGCAACCTTCTTTGGACTTCCATGACAAACAAATATGCTTATCATTTTGCTTTCCCTTAAAAGGTTATGAAACACAATTGCTATCATAATTTACATTCCCATCACTTTGCAATGACAAATACCTTATTTCAAAATAAATCATTTGTTCTTTGTTTATTTTGCCATCCTTCTTTAATGCCCTGTGCAGAGTAGCCCCTTGTTCCTTACCATTGTTCTGCTTTGTTTTTATTTTTTTAACTGTTCATCTTTGAATTCCCTTGTGTCTTTCTTGTCATTGGGTTTCATTCTGTTCCTGTTATACAGATTGCCTACACTGAAATTAATAGCATTCAAATCAGGATCTTTTAAATATGTTTCTAGATGATGTCCTGGACTGTTGTTAGTATCTAAAAGTATAGAAAAAACTTTTAAAAATAATTTTACTTTTCAAATACCATCATTAATGGATAGGAATTGCAGCTAGAATTCTTAATATTTATTTGTTTGTTTTCTGTTAATTTTATTGATGGTATTGGTAATTACTGTATATCCTTTTCATTAAGACTTCAGCAGTAAAATTACTGGGGAAACTTTGTAAACTAAAAATTTTAAAACTAGCTAGGATTCTTCAGATTTTCCCATTCTAATATATATAATTTGCTGTAAAACTGAGTGAACATATATATTAGAAGTCTCAAATTATACTTTTTTTCCATTTTTATCAGTATCTTCAGAAATGATTTGGATGAGCAGCTAGCTCTGTGTTCATTAAGTACTGAATAATTATGGTATTGTAGAACTGCAATGTGATCTTCTTACACCATGAAACAGTTTAAAGGTAAAGCAAGTATGAAGTCCAGATGTTACGAACTTTGAAAAGCATCTCAATGAGATACAACTGGAAAAAGTTTTTTTCCCAGTCAAGAACTTTCAAGTTTATAAAAAGCATATAAGAAGAACATCAGGTGGGGGTTGTGGGTATGGGGGAGGGAGTTAGCAAACCACTGTCTTCCTTCTTATTCAGAAAAAATGGTTCCTGTTGCCATTATTTTTTTGTGACCAGTTTTTATTTTAATTTCTTGAAAGTATTGCATATATTAAGAAAGAAAATTGACTTCTGTGGTTTTGTAGAATCATCTTGATAGTTAATTCTAAAGTCATGTTCATCTGTGCTACAAAAAAATATTAATTGATTTACTTCGGGACAGGAGAAGGGAGAGTGAACAAGACCAGTTCCTGATCACTAAAGCTAGCTTGGGTTAGAGCTGTGTTGCAGCTATGGTGATGAGCAGGTGAACTCTGAGTCATGGGCTGTTGGAACATGACCTGCCAAAAGAGAGTATTCTGCTTTCTATAAAATTAGCCCTTGCCAAAGAGACCAAGGCATGGTCTCAGAATTGGTCCTGTAACTCATGCTGTCTCCGAAAATATGCCAGTACCTTTTGCCAGATTTGCATCTTGCTTTTATTGTGTTAGATAGATTTTGTTAATTCTTGGATTTGGCTGGATAAATAATTTAAATAATTACTGATTAATATAGATAAGGTTATATTCTCAGAATATTGGAAAAACTGTTGCTGCTATAAAGTGATGAAATTTGTGAATATCCTCATGAAGCTACAATTGTTTTGCCATTAGTTATTGCATATTTTCCTTCTGTATTTTTTCAGGGCAAGTTTGCATTCCAGCAAGTAACAAGATAGTGCTTTGAGACTTGCTATAGTTTTAGCCTGCTGTTTTGTCCCTTTGTTTTGCTGGGTGAACTGCAGAATGTAAATGGATTATCACAGAGGATCTTTGAAATTGAAAAGTATGTGCCAGGAGCTCACCTTTTCCCTGCTGCTCTGAGATACTTGGGGCTTTCTCAAAACTTTGCACTAGGAGATGTGAGATGCTAAGGTATTATGTAAATTCACTGTTGTTATGGAGCATAGAATCACATAAGCTGGAAAGGACCTGGAAAGGAGATGTCTAGTCCAAACCCCTGTTCAAAGAAGCTTTGAGGTCAGCCAGGTTGCCCAGGACTTCATCCATTTGCATCTTCATGCCCTACATTGGCAGAGACTAGGCAAGCTTCCTTGACAGTCCTCAGAGGGAAAAAACATTTCTTCATACCCTGTCTCATCTTACATGAGTTGTCCCTTGTCCCCCTGCAGTGCAGCACTGTGAAGAGCCTGGCTGTCATCTTGGTATGCTCCCCATTGTACTTGGGGGGCTGCTATTAGACAACCTCAGTGCCTTCCCATCTCCAAAGTGATCAAACCCAGCTTCCCCAGACTCTCCCCACAGGTAAAATGCTCTGTCTTTGCCATCTTGGTGGCCCCTGCTGAGCTACCTAGCTGGACAATGTCTCTCTTGTATCACCTGTTAATGCCTTTGCTTAAGAGGCCAGCTGGATTGCAGGTCAAACAAAATTACATCAAGAACATTTCATAGATGGGTCTGGACTTTCTACAGCATGTCGTCATTCCCATGCCACTTAAAATGTCCTGATTTGTAATGGAAATTGTTTCATGCTTCATAACAATAAAGTAGTTATTTTTAAACACTACCACCACAATTTACACCATGTTTGTGTCTGTTCTACCATTACAGCCATGTGGCACAGACCCTGTAAGAACCCCATGAAATGGTGCAGATTGGTGGGGTGTCTGGATTTTTCTCTGTCAGTCAACTTTCAGTGTGTCTGGGAAAATTCTCAGCCTGGTTTTTGTTCTGTAACTTCATGAAACTTGAAACAATCAGGATGGAACAATGTAATCTTCCTGCCAAAATATAATTTCAGAAAAATAAACAATAGGACAGAGCAGAGCAAAAAACTTATAGCTTTCTGGAATGATTGCTTATAGGAAGCTGATACCTTGGAAAGATATTTCCTGGTAGTTTCAATTTTAAATTACACCTGTTAAAAAATGCATTAGTATTGTTGTTTTTTAATATTTCTGGGAATTGTTCTTTATATTTATTTATTCATTTTACATTACTCCTCATTCCCCAGATTCCCTAAAAAAAATGCAAGATCAGAGTATTGTCCCTGTTGTTGACAGTGCTATTTAAAAAGGGTAAATTACTTAGGAAACTTTTTTTTCATTGACAGCTATGTGGTGTATATATGTGATGTTTGATGGTTAGTCACGTACATAGAATATATAGAATTATTTTACCTCCTTTATCAAAAATAAAGGCTTGCTTCTCATTTTTCAAACAGCTTGATGTGTCCAAATCTGTATTGATTGCAGAACCTGGCTTCATCTTTTTCTTCCCCAAAACACAGTTAATCAAAATACATTTCATAGTTGCTTCTGACAAATACAAGCTTTACAGAAAGAAACTTCAGTCTTTTTGTCTAAATAGATGAGACATGCAGCAATATGTGTCATCAGTATTTCCTCAGAATTCTCTCGGTTTGATAAAGTTATCTCCTAGACCTCCCTTAAATGACTTTGCAGACATGAAGATTTAAAGAGCAGAAACATCTAAAGAATTGGAAGACTTGAAAAGTGTAATCTAGTCTTTGCAGGAAGATACAAATCTCTATCCATTCAGGCTTCAGTCACAACAGCCCACTGTTTGCACAAATACCATATTGTAGCAGCCCAGAAAGTACAAATTACATTTTCTAGCTGGTAGAGAGATGATTTCCAGCAGAAACATTCAAGTTATTCTATGGCTGTTTCTGTTAAGTGTATATTCTCATTATTTGATAATTGGAGTATGTGGATTGGTTAATCCCGAAATTCTGATAGTATTGCTTTTCTGCAGGTGTGTGACAGGTGTGTAAGTAATGATCTACATTTTTTTCAAATACTTGAGTTGTTTTATCTTGTGAATATTTTTAGTATTTAAATTCTTAATTATGTGTTAGTAACAATCCTTTCAAGGGGTTTTTATGTACCACAAGTCTGAAATTTAGTCTTTGGGCTACATCACACGTGCATCTCTTCTTTCTTGTGAGAGGAGGAGCTTTGCAGTTGTATAGCAGTGGAACTTGGGACAGGTGCATGCACATATCAAATGTAGAATGACACTGTAGTACAAAAATATACTTTTAGAAAAAGATGTATTACTTGGGTCTTAGTGATATTCATATTACCTTTCACAGAAAAAAAAGTAGGCAATATTCAAATTTGGTTTTGCAGTAATTTCAGTAATAGAAGAAGAGTAACAGAATTTGCTTAAACATGAGTTCAGTACTAGAAAAGGTAAGGCTAAAAGAAGTGTTATTTCTGATACAAGTAAAGAAATTTGACATGGTAAATGAATGTGCTGTCAGATAAAATGAAGCAATTTGTAGGCAGCATTTTGCTGCTGTAGTCCCAATTAGATATGGAAGTGTGGAATTCATATTTTCCTTCTGGTGCTTATGTGATAATACCAGAATTTAGTTTCATTTAAAAGAACATGTAAAATTTTGTAATCAATGAAACTATGATACACAAAGAAAAAAGGCTCTGCAGAACAGCAATATATTCAAAGAAAGGTGTCAGTGGACTGGTTTCTATCTTCAAAAATTGCTGCAACTGTACAAATGAAAAGTATATCATGAAAGCAAAAATTTAAGTTTTAACACTCTATTTTTATAAAAAGAAAATAAATATTTTGTAAATACTGTTAAGCAACTTCTAATCCAAAGACTCTAGATATGATTTATGTATAAATTGAAAATTTGGGGAGTGCTGCCTGAATTTTAAAATGTCAGGAAAGCAGGCTTTTCTCATGTGAGCAAAATACAGATCCAGTGCATTTGAGAAGATTTCCTCAGGTCTAAATGTAGTAATGCTATAGCAAGGTCTTCCTGTACAGTTGGAAGAGCATAAGGAGTTGAGTGACAGGGTGCTTAACTATTATTTTTTCCTTTGTCTGCTTCTCAGAAGCTGAGAACGTTATGGTTTGTGGCCATCTAGTGGTGAATCCGTTTTGAAGACACTAACCTTATTCAGAACTGTAATAAAGCAGTCCTCTAGATTTACTCTGCTAAACTGAATTACAGCACACTTCTGGAGAAAAAAAGAATTCTGTACACCTTTTCCTATTCTGCACTAGCAATGTTTGTTACAGGAGGATAACATCTGTGAAGATGACAAAACAATTTTTGATGTTAACTGCTAATTTTTGGCAACCAGTTTTAATATGTGTGGGAGGTTCATTTTATTCTGTAATTTTTTAATGTCTAAGTCCCTAGTAGTAGGGAATTTACTTCTTAGACAGAAATTTGCACATTTTATAAATTACATGTTTCCAAGATACAGATATTTTTTAAAATGTCTTTGATTATACATCAATTCTGAAAGCAATTAATATACCCTGTTTTCTATGACTCATGAGAAATTTGACAAATAGTATGGTGGTTTTCCTGCTAAAGTTCTTATTACTAAATTGCCTTAGTAATGTTTTTCTAGTATTTTTTTCTGAGCAATGTTTTTAAAATGTCATGGGAAAATTATTCTGGCATAAGCAGAAGAGATTAATATAAGCATCATTAGGAAACAGAGTAGTAAAAGAACTATGCCAAGTCATGTCTTGGATGAGATGAGTCTACATGATTCATGAGACCTGGTGGACTTTTAACATCTGCCAAGTCCAACAGTTGAAGAACTGAAATTTTGTTTGTATTAGAGAAATAATTCAATAAACATATTAATAGCAAATGCAAGAATTTTTATTTCTTATTCTCATTAGATAATAGCAAAAATCTGAAAATTTGGTGATTCTAGTTATCGGGTTTTTCCCTTAATTGGTAAAATGGGTTCTGCAATGATTCTGCTTTAATCTTTTGTTCCTTTCATCAGAGTGTCATTTTTTCATATCTGACCATTCCAACTAGCAGTTCTTTGAATTTTCACAGTGTTGACGTAGACTTCCACTTTTTTTTTTTTAATTGTTGTAGATTTTTCCTCCATTTAATTTGTAGATTGCACTAAGGTGACAGATAAGCATAATACAATTAAACCTATTTATACTCACTATCCAGCATGCCACCATCCATCCATTAACATTGAACGTTGTATCAGGATGGTATTGGGTTAATGAATGTAATGGTTTGTTTCATTTTCAGGTATTTGGAGTGGATGACAGCCAGGATTATAATAGGCCTGTTATCAACGAGAACCAGAAAGATTTAGTAAAAGATTGGGCTATAAATTCTGCTACAGTAGTGCTGGAAGAAAAAAGACCACTGAGTACAACTGGATTTCTTGACACAGAGGTAGAATTTAATTTTTGACGGTCTTCTTTTTTCTTCCACTAAAAGAGAGCACTAAGAACTGACCAGTAAGTGTTAAACAGGAAACAAAGTCTTGCCTGGAAAAGAGTAACTCAGATCTATAAGTATTTTATTTCTCCTAAGCCTTTATTGCATTATCAATGCTTCTCTGTCAGAGACAGGCATAATTCATTGCGGAGGTGTTTTAAAACTTGGCTACCTTTCTATGTGCACTGACCCCAGTGTATTGGAAATGTAGCAGAAGTTTCCTTGCAACAACATAACTTTGCACAGTATATACTTCATGTAAGTATATACTTCATGTAAGTTCTTCAGCAGAGCTGAGGAAAAAGCTGGTTTTTATAGCTATGTTTTATAGCCCAAAGCAAGTAACAATATTGAAATTCAGAAATAAGATGTGTGCACTTAATGCACAAAGTGCACAGTCATGTAATCATGCATTCCTAGATGCAAAGTCATTTAGGAAAAAAATGGCGGATAATACTTTTCAGATTTTTCCTCTGAAGCCAGAGAACTTTGGGTTTTTACATTCGTGGTTTCCAGTGTTCTGTTCCAAGTTCTCCAGTGAGGTGCCACTCATGACAAGTCACTTACATTAGTTTATTCAGACACAGTATAACTTAGTTAGTGAAAGATTAAACAGCAGAAAATGCCTGTCATTATATATGACTTAGAACATGCATACAAGCTAGATATTGATCATATTTCATATTGATATCTTGAGATTCTGAGGCATTCTGATATCATTGTGATGGATAAACTAGCTTGAAATGTGTCTGGAACAGAACAGGATCACAATGGAGCGGAATCACCTGGTAACAATAGTGAAGCACATAACACGTCTACTTCCCTTGGCAAACTGTTTCTGAAGTATGGTCCTGTAATTAAGCAAACTTTATAAATAACCAATTTTTTTGAAGATATCAAGAGCTTAAAGTATTACTTAGTGTGCCTGCCATGCAAATACATTGATTTTAATATCTGTTTCTCCTAGAGGTGTGTTTTCTTATGGTTGTATTTTAGCTACTGCAAAGCCTTGAGACACTAAGTATGTCACTGTGTCTAGATTAGTACCTTTGACTAGTTTCTTTAAGGCTACAACTTCAAGTGAAGATTTGCTACACAGCACAGGCATATCCTGTGGAAGTTTTTTTCACCCTGCTTCTTTGCACAAATCTATAACCATATTATTTCTCTTTTTTTTTCATGCCTTTTGCAGCACTCAGCTCTTCTGTGCCTTGTCACTTTCAAAGAGTATTGATATTTTTTTCACTTTTATAATTCCATAAGCAGAAGAATATGTGATTTATTTTATGAACATAATCGGTCTTTTCAGGTGTCAATTTGCAAATAAAAGGCTTTGTTTTTAGAAGACTGAGTCTACTTCTGCAATCATATGGCAGACTTAAGAAACCTTCTGGCAATGACATACTAAAACTCACTTCAATTTAGGTGGAAATTACAAAAATTATGCTGTTTTATTACTGTGACTGCTTTGCTTCATTAAAAGGTCTTTATATATTTTGAGAGAATAGGTTATTAGCATAATTTAAAATATTACAAGGCATGATGATAGAAGTGAAAAAATGAAAATTATTTGGTAAGTCAAGGAGCAAAACTGACATGAGCAACGTGGATAGAGCAAGGCTTAGTGTAAGAAGAGTTGAGGACAGATGAAGATGGAAGAAAGCTTACTAGAGAAATTTAAAAGTAGAAGTTGGTTGATAGATATGTAGAAGTAAAAGAGAAGCTAGTTTGGAAAATTAGAGGTGTCTTTTATAGGGAAATAATGGGAAAACAATCATGAGGGTAACTACTGAGAGAAGATTGTTACATTTGAAGTCTTTACTAAAACTTGCACTCAGTTTGTTTAGTCGGTAGGAAAGGGAGAGGCAAATGTGTTTGACTTATAAAGTATGTGGGTCATGTTCTCATATACAGACTTTTCTGCTTGTGGGTTTTGGAAGACCTACTGCATTACTGAGCTGCAGATCATAAGTTTATAAACCTTATTGAAGATCTTGGCTAAATAGTCAGGTAACATCAGGGTAGCTCAGTGCTCCAGTTTTGCATCCACTCAAATTGTGGGTGGAACGTGTTCCAGCTGTCCATCGCAGTTATTCCTGTACATGATTAGCAGAATGAGGTGAATTCAGAAAATGATTGGCATAAAAAAGGCAAAGAATAAAAACCTAAAATATTTCTATTCAAGAAGATGGAAGAGATGGCCTGGGCAAATATAAAGATTTTATAAAAACAGTTTTACCACGGCAGGACAGGGTCATCTAGAGTCACTTCGGGGGTTGAAAGCTTATTCTGAACTTAAATATCTTAGCTTTACAGGGCTTTTGAAGTATCATTAATAAAATGCTTGGAAATGCTTTTCTTGTTAAAGAAGTTTTTAGCTTTTTCTTTGATACAACAGTCTTTAAGTACTTCAGAGTAGTGTGTGTCATAAATAAAATGCAGGGTGAGTGTCTTGACACAGTTGGACTGAGCCTGAATACACTGGTTCTTGCCGTTTTAATGATTACATATAAGCAATGAGAATACTAAATCCATCTTTTAAAAATATTTAAATGTTTTTATTTTCTATATTATAAGCTGCCACTTGCCAACCAAGGTAAGTGTGATTAAAGAACAAAAATTAGGTGAATAGAGAACAAAGATAATATTATTGTTGTTATTATTATTTGTTCTTACCCTATGAATTTGGTTAATAAATATACTGCAGGCATTTGGGCTATAATCTATCCATCCAACTTCCATTTAATTTTCAGTGTCAGTTGTCTGTGCTAAACACATTTCTTAAATAATGATTTATCAACATTGTGTTTGATATGCTTCAGTTTTTGGTTGGTTTGGGGTTTGTTTGGGGGTTTGGTTTTGGTTTTTTATAAGAGTAAAGCTCAGTTAGAAACCTGGTTTTTCATCTATAGGGTCATCAGTGCCATTTACTACAATGTCCCTTTTGCTGTTTTGAATGCCTACTTTATGTCTTTCCCACTGAAGATCAGATAAATTATACTACTGGCATTCTGAATATTCGAATTCATTCCTGTAAATATTTGCTATATTGCTTCTTAAAAGTGGAGTATTTAGAGGTTGTATTTCCTTTTGTTTGTCCTCTCAAATTACTCTAATTTCCTGTCTTGTAGAATAATCCATTTAGTTTGAAGTCTGATACTTACTTTTCCTTTGAATTTAGATGCTATACTGAAATGTAGGCTGATGTATTACCAATATCACAGGGTTGTGAAAAGGCAAATAGGACCCTTGAATACTCAGGAAATGTATTACCAGCAGGAAAGGGCAGTGTTATCACCACAGTGAGGCTTCCCCTGTAATAATAGCACTAGAATTGTTACCATTCTTGGTCAAGAAGGGTGGATACAAGTCTAGAGGAGGTACAAAGTCTACTCAGATTGTTACAGGAATGAGCATTTACCTTACAAGAACAGATCAGTGCTGTTCAATTAGTCTGGCAAAGTAATAGCTGAGATGGCTGCAATTGCTGGGTTTTCATGTGTAATGGGAATAACCGTAGAGGAAGAGAAAACTGTTAAAGATAGGTGTCAGTGTTGTTCCAGGAATAACCTTGAAGACATTGGCTGTAAATAAATCATGTATGGAAATCTGTAAAAAGTTATCACCTCAGAGGCATATAGTTCTCAATGCCTCTGGTACAGTGAGGAGGGAAGAACTGCTTTCAAGACAGCAATTTATGAAAAGATTAAATAATATGATTCTTACAACTTGAACTGACTAGAGTTATGTGTCTGAAAAGACATTTAATTTTTTATTAATGTTATTCACCTTGTTGAAATTTATTTACAAAAAAAGTTAGTCTGCTCTGAAGTGCCAAGAGCTGGAGATGCTTTCAGATGTAATGTGTGTGCACTGTGGATTTTTTTTCAGATGTGGAGGCTGAAGCCCTAAATCTTCAGGCTGAATAATAAGTCCACAGAAAACCATTGTTACATTTTCGAAAGATTTCCCACTCCTATTGACTTTGTATGTGAGATAAGCATAAGAGAAAGCAGATTTAACATGGAGGTAAAGGGCTGGTATTTCATAGGTAAACCCAGCTTTTCTAAAATACAAGGAAATTGCATTTGGTGTTCAAGCGAAGATTTGGAGGATTGCTTACTTGAGAGCCTGTAAGGTGCAAATTGATATGGATTATAGGAAGAACATTAGGATAACTGAATGTGACTTTTTGTATATATGTGTTATAGACCTTACACCTTCTGGATGTGCTTAAACTACTATGAAAAGAAATGGCCTATTTTTGTTGCTGTTTGTGCTTCTATACACAAAGAACTGGCAAAGCACACATTTACATTCACTGCTATGTAGGATCCTTTTTTTGGCAGTGTAATTACAAGAGAAAAATAATTTATCATGTTGTTTTGCTGCAGTTAATCTGCAAAATCTTAGTATGTTTCTCCATTTTGAAGTGGTATTCAGATTTCTGACACTTATCTGTATCTCTGAAATTGGTTAGGTGGTACAGCAGGAACTAGTTGAAGTTTTCTGTTGCAAAGATGATTGGGGCATCTATCATGTTTGGATTTGGCTATAATTAGTTTTTTTATTAGATAGAAGTTCACTAGTACAGACAAGAAAAGAATGATTAGTAATAGGAAGGAAAAATGAGGGTTCTGTAGTTGTCTGCATAAATGCTCTGTGGTTTTTGTAATATTCTTACTGAACCTCGCATTGTTTTCAGAAATGCCCATAAATAACAAAAACATTGATTTGCCTTCCTTTGCTGTTTTAAACTTGAATTTTATAACATTTTGATTCTAAAAAAATAATTCAAAATATGGAAATTTGTATAATAGTTCCAAAAAATTACCTGCTGCATCTCTGATTTACTACATCCATGATATTCTGGAAGAGATTCATAATATTACATTCACTTGCATTAATCAGGAGAAATTCAAAATCATAAATTCAAGCTTTTCAAATGTCTGAGTAACTTTTAATTTGAAAGTTGTTATATAGCAGGTGACATTGTTCACCATTCTAGTTCTACTAAATAAATTTTATAGAACGTATAGTGTTGTTTCTTGGTCAGAGACTAGAAGCCAAGAGTAGTCAAGGCATTAGGCAAAAATCAGCATTTTGAATAGAAGTGGGAAGATTTGAAGATGCAGCAGGGCTGGTGACGTTTTTTGGAGATGTAAGCAAGAGGCCCTGTAAGATATTTGATAAAGGAGTAACATTGCACTATAATTAGAAACCAGGTTTTGAAAAAAACAATGCTGTAGTAACACAAGAGGATTATTTAATTCTATGCTTTTCTTACATTTTAAAAATTTTCAAGATTTCAAAAGGCATGCCATCAAGAAACGAAATTAATTTCCTTTCTGGTTTAGGTGCAAAAAAATTGTAAAATACTGATGATGTTGACTTCAGTGTTACCCAGTAGGATGGTTTAAAACTAATCTTTGCTTCTTTTTTTGTTTAGGCCAAACAAATAATCTGAGCTTCCTTTCCTTTCCATCATAAGTTATTACTCTTTCAGTCCTTAAGATAAGTCTTTTCTGTAGATAGATCTGTAAGATAAGATAAGTCCTTTCTGTAATGAAGTAAATATAATAATTCATCTGCACAAGAGGGTCTTCTAAACTGGTAAAAATGTCACTTTCTTGTCTTCCTGAAGCACAGTTTTAATTTTTTAACACACCCCCATACCCCATGTACTTTTCCTGCACTTCTGCGCTGAGGACTGAAATAACCTGATCTTAGAACTAGCACATGTTCTGATATCTTTTATATAGGTTCTGGTCTTTAGAGGTTCACTGCACTAGGAACTGTTGTTTATTTGGTACTGATTCAGCAGCTATATAGATTTTGTTTGTTGTTTGCCATTCTAGAGCTCGGGACTCTAAAATTTATTGAGGTAAACTATTTTTTTCAACTTCCTCCAGGAACATAGTGTCTGACCTATCTATTCAGGAAAAACCTGGAAAGATGGCATGCTTTTTATCAAACAGTTATAATTTTTTTCTGCTGTTTTTTTCTTTCTTAGGAAGGTTCTACTAACCCTGGAAGTAAACGTTGGGTTTCGCAGTGGGCCAGTTTGGCTGCTAATCACACACGTCATGACCAAGATGACATGAGATTGGAGTCCTCTGTGCCTGCTCCATTAGAAAATGGTATTAAGAACTGTTCTTACTGTCGTAATTTATGCTGAAAAACCTGTGAAAGGGAGAAAAGAATGATTGTGTACCATACTTAATCAGCTTTTTTACTCCTAATGCCTCATTTTCACATGAAATTCTTCTGTTTCGTTGAGCAGAAACAGTGTATAAACAAGCTCAGCAGTGGTAGTGTCTGCATGGCAGTTGAGTCCAGTACTGAATGCTACTAAAACAGGAGTTTATAAACTTTAATATTAGAGAAACTTTCACATAAATACAGTTTGGGTTGGTCTGGATAGTATGTTTCTTTCCTTACATCTTTCTTAGTCTAAAGTGGACTTCGGTGTAATGATTATTAAACAATCCAACCCGAGAGACTTCAGCTGAAGCATAGCACCTGTCCTTATCTTGAAAATATAGAAGACCTTTTATATTTCTTGAAAAACCCAGAAATTTTCTCTTTAGCAGTGAACAACCTTATCTCCCTTACTTGTGAGTGCCAGATGTTCAGGGTGTGTCTCTCCATAGTTTAATTATTCACATTTCTGATTTTGAAATGGTTTATTCTTTAACATCTACAGTCTTGACTATAAACGAGTTACTTGCCTTACTTCTCTTCTGCTTTTTTCTTCCTGCCAGTTTCACTTTAGAGGTTGTGATCTTCTTTGGGAAAAGTTTTACAAAGAAGTTTTGCTTTGCACATAATGCACACATCTGTACCAATGCAAGAAGGAATTCTTACCAGTGACTGCTGCTTCTATTGTAACTTTTCCTCCCCTCATAAGCATTAAACTTTGCCTTGGATACTAAAAGTCAAAGAAGATGAAAAGGGGAAAAATTAAATTACCTGATACACACAGAATAATGAAAATCAAGAACAAATTTTGCACTGTTTGAAAGGACTGGGTGCATACACACAGGACACTTAAAATCATTGCTATTGAGACTTATCCTTTGGGTGGTTAATCGGGAGCTTTGGTGGGCTTTTGTTTTCTGTAGTGTTTTAAATGGTCACTTTCAGATGAGGCAGTACCTAGGATCTTCTTTGAAGAGGTAAAGGCTTTTTTTACCATTATAAGAACTAAGATAATAGGTAAAGTGAAGTAACTATTGTGTAGTGCCTACCTGCAAGAATTCTGAAATAGTACTGCAAGAATTCTAAAATAGTAAAGGGGAAATAAAGTATTCAAAGCACCATAGGTTTAATAAAACTAAAATTTAGTATGTACATCTAAAACCCAATTCACAAAACATGTCTTGTTGACTTAGATGACTGTATCTTCCTTAGAAATCTTAATATTTAAAATTTACATAACACATGTATAGCCAAATATGATGCTAAACAACTCCATGCCTTTTTTTTTTACTAAAGGCTGTTTGAAATTCACCAAGAAGCAAGTTACATGCTTATATATGTATAAAATATTTGATCTAGTAGGCGTGTCTGAGAGAAGTTGATCTTCACAGATGGCAATCATATTGATTTTCATTAAACCTTCAATTTGTTTCATAATTTTCAAGAAAAAAAACAGTCCTGGAATTAGAAAACCTTGCTTAGATTTCAGAGGTACTTACTGTTTCTCAAATCAGTGTCTTAACATAGATTATAGAAAAAAAAGCTGTGAGTCCTTTTGCATTCTTCAGCAAAGGCTTGACACTGCAAAGAAAAAAAAAAGATAGATTGAAGAGCATGGATAGAAAATAGGAGGTATACATACAGCATGATTGTTGATATTCAGTTAATTGCTTAGAGGATTCTTCCGGAGAGAGAAACTCTATAGTCCAGTTCTTACTCCTGGAGCAGCCAATGTGATAGGAAAGCCCCAACAGGGTATGCAGAGCAGTTGCTTATAGATCTCTCCTGGCAAAAAGGGAATTGACACATGTGCTACTAAGTTTGTCACATTATATTGCAACAGCAGACAAATGAACTGCAAAAAAGAATTTTTTCTATCCAAATATTCAAAGTCAGAGCAATTCATAGCGCAATTTATATCACCTTTGAGTAATAAAGGCTTGTTTCTGGCAGCACAACTGCTGTGTTTGTTTAATGGGCAGGAGCCTTGTTTCCATCATCACTGTGGAAAAATCAAAAATTTAATTTCTAAAACAGTTACTCCTTACAAGAGTCCATGGGATGGCCATGCTTTCTGCTGAAGGAGCATTCATTCTGTGTACACTGAGAATTCAGTGAAAGTGCTTTAGCAGTAATACTGCATTCTTTTCATGCTTTGTATATGTTTTCTATACATTTTTAAACTACAGTGTCTTGTTTGGGATAAAAACATTATTTTTGCTTCCTCAGCCATAGTAAATTCTTTGTTAATGAGTGGGGCTTTTCAGTATTGCTGAGAAGTGTCTCCCAGCACTGCAGATTGTTGCCTGAGTGAGGCGAGGCCTCGCAGGGAGAGGCTGTAGTCTGTCCATGAGACAGACCTCGAGCTGTGGAACAGGCAAGTAGGGAGGAAGAAGGAGGATCTTACTCCTTTTGGTAGTTTTGAAATCTGGTCCTAAAGGTGTTTAGGTGTAAGACTTGCTTTCCACTTCCTGTTGTAATAGTGTGCTGATTGATATTTGACAGTGATTTCTTAACTATTTCAACCTACTGTGAGATCACAAGAACTTTGTATACATGATTCAGCTGGCTAAAAGAGTTTGTTAAATGTTTTTCTGCTTGTCTAAATGTAATTGATCTTGCCATAGAACAGCAGGATGGACTGATGACTTTTTCAGTTCTGTTTTATGTTGTATTAGCCTTATGCAGTCTTAAACATTTAATCTTTCTATTTGCCTTGCTGTTGAATGTATTCTCAATTATTATTTTCTCTTTCATTTTTAGACACAGACATCAGTGAATCTGGTATTTCTGTTAGAAGTGCTGGTTCAGCTGCTTCTATGACCAGCCAAGGTGAGCGAAAGAGGAGGACACTTCCACAGCTTCCCATAGAGGAGAAAGTGAATGAAAACTCAAAACCAAAAACTGTATCTCATCAGAGGTCAGAAATAGGTGAAAAGCAAGACACTGAACTTCAGGAGAAAGAAACTCCAGCTCGTGCCTCCGATGCTAAATCAAGCAGAACAATGAATGGTCTTTCACCCAAAGCTACTGGAGACAAAGTTTTTTCTTTTCCGAGCTCTTCTAGTAAAGAGAGAGTTGAAACTGGCAGAGAAACTTCTGTGGTGAAACAAGCTTTAGCAAAAATTCAACAACAAGAAAGAAAGGAGCAAGGACACTGGACACCCTCAAAATTATCCTCTACAAAATCTGCTGCAAACCAGGTTGAGAAAGGTAGGGAGGAGATTGTTATGTCACCTAAAACTTTGGATAATCAAGACAATGCTCCTGGACACGTTACAGATAAAGCAGAAATTAAGTTGGTGCAGATTGAGGGAAAAAGAAGAAAAAATGAGGAAATCATTAGAGGACAAAGTCCTAAAATACTTGGAGGAGAAAAAAAGGAATCTTCAAAACCATTAGTGAGGCAAGGGAGCTTTACTATAGATAAGCCTAGCACAAATATACCTATAGAACTTATTCCTCACATTAATAAGCAGAGTGGCTCTGCTGCCCCTTTAGTATCTGCAAACAGGTTACGTGACAGAAGTGATTCGATGGACACTGATTCCAGTATAGATACAACACTCATTTTAAAAGACACAGAAGCTGTAATGGCTTTCCTTGAAGCTAAATTGCGTGAAGAAAACAAAACTGATGAAGGTCCTGACACTCCTAGTTATAACAGAGATAATTCCATATCACCAGAATCAGATGTCGATACAGCCAGCACAATCAGTCTTGTTACTGGTGACAGTGAGAGAAAATCCACGCAGAAGCGGAAGAGCTTTACAAACTTATATAAAGATAGATGTTCCACTGGTTCCCCTTCAAAGGATGTTCTAAAATCTTCTACAAGTGCCAGAGAAAAGATGGAAAAGAAAACTAAGAGTCGATCTTCAGATGGTGGGTCTAGAGCTGACGCTCGCAAAACTCTGCAGTCCAGTGGAAGAATGAGGCAACCGTCAGTAGATTTAACAGATGATGACCAAACATCCAGCGTACCTCATTCTGCCATTTCTGATATCCTATCATCTGACCAGGAAACCTACTCTGGCAAATCACATGGAAGACTTCCTTTTGCCTCAGCAGATGAACTTGTACATTCCAAGATGGAAGGAAAGTCAGCTAAATCAAAAACCTCTCCTGTTGGACTTGGGCAGTCTAGTAAATCTACCACTCTTCCAAGACCTCGTCCCACAAGGACTTCTCTGTTGCGCAGAGCACGCCTTGGTGAAGTGTCAGATAGCGAGCTCGCTGATGCCGATAAGGCTTCAGTAGCTTCCGAGGTGTCCACTACAAGTTCTACGTCAAAACCTCCATCAGGGAGGAGAAATATTTCCAGAATAGACTTACTCGCTCAGCCTCGCAGGAATCGACTTGGCTCCTTGTCAGCACGTAGCGATTCTGAAGCAACAATAACCAGAAGCTCTGCCTCACCACGAACCCCAGAAGCAATTATCAGAAGTGGCTCAAGGTTGCTCTCAGGAGGAGATAGCGCTAAAGTTTCTGCTAGAACTCGAGCCAATAGCATTTCTCGACTTTCGGATTCAAAATCCAAATCCTTGGCTTCAGCTCATAATTCTCCCTCAGGTATGTGAGATTATTTGAAATAATTTCATACAGTACTAGATGTTTTTAACGTGGATTTTTAAAAGAAATTGTTTAAGAAAGAGCGTGTATGAAACTGTTGGGTATTAGTTGATGCAGTCTTTTTCTTTGGAGTAAGAGGCTTCCATGGTAGGTCTTGGGGAGGTTTCTCATTTAAAATCACAAAGCCAAGAAATTGTAGTCCTTTAACTTTTTGAATATATTTTCATCTTGAAACCAGTGAGACAGAACTGAATTGGGACAGCCAAATGCATCAACAATCATTTGTTTTAGTGCAAAAACAGACCCAAGATCTCTTCGCTCAAATCATGGTGGTAGAAGTTCAGAAGGTCAGCAACACTATTTAGTACATAGAATATATAATATTTATTTATAAGGTAGGCTTGTAAATAGGCAATCAGAGATTTTTTTTATAAGAATAATAACGTTGAAGTAATGAATTGAAAAACTGTGTACTACCTTACTAAATATCATAAAGTAATTTCTTCTAAAGGGTCTGCCTTATCTTGGATTATTTCTCATTCTGTGTTCCAAATCATGGCAATTTATGATTTCATCATGATTTCTAGATCATGTTGATCTTCTTTGGTGTGGTGGTTACTCTGCCTTACATTTGGAAGAAAAAATCTGTACAATCTATGAATTTTAACCTACTATTCTGTTAGAAGTTAACATAACATTATTAATGCAAGCAGTGTGAAAGCTGGTAGGTTTTTCAGCAGCAAAATTAAATTTAGCAAAATAAAACCTGGTAATTATAAAAAAGTGAACTTTCTTGTGAAATGAGTATCTAAAATAAATGTCTGCTTGCTTTTAGAATTGCCATGCTACCAGCTTTACCATATTTGTAGTCAATCCACAGTCTCAGAATAAAATTAATAGAGTAGCTTCCAGTGTTGTAGTGCGCTGAAATTTTGCTGCATCCCATTCAGACTTGACATAAGCCACTGTGATACTTAATTTCCCACACTCCTGCTGTCTTTCTGTTACTTGTATATCTTAAGTGGACCATGTCAGGATTCTTAGCATTATGCATTCCCCAGGTAGTTAGTTTTGGCTCTGTCATTTATTAGCATAAGAGGAATTTCTGCTCAGATCCATTGCTGAACTGTAGAGTTGACTCTGTTTGATTCTATGACAGGTGTCCACAAAGGTACCCAAAACAGCTGACACTTTAAATAAAAATTTGGTCTTTCCTTGTAAGATATAATTGGAAAAGCAGCATGTTTCCAATTTTAATCAAAATTTTGAATTGACGATGCAGCCTGAAAGGTAGCAACGCTAGGGTAGGGAAGTGTCAGTTAAGACTTCTGCATGTTTATTTTAATAGTGAATACTAGTTCACATTATGATAATGCTGATTTTTGAAAAGGTAAAGCCCAGATGTTTATTGTCACTTCCCTGTATTTGCTTTTCACAAAACTCTATATGAATTTCGAGTTTTGTGTCCATGTGAAGTATTGCAGGCTTCCTAAACTTTTCCCAGGTTGCTGCATTGAAGTGGTTTGCTGCTTCTGTTAAGGGAAGTGAGTGTATCTTTCTCTTCTCACTCTATTAGTCTATCACGTTGTTGTCTTTGCTAAATGTTCATTTCCTCATGTCACACAAACTTTACGGTAGCTGTATAAAACACTGTTTTCAAGACAGAAAAGATGCCATCTTCTCATTTTTATGTTGGGTACCCCAACATAAAAATCTAGGTAATTTAAAAAGACCATTGTTAGAAAAATCTACAGTAGTAATAGCTTCTGTCTTATAGAAATGTATCAGTTAATAAAAATCAACAGAGAAGCCTATCAATGTAAAGGCCAGAATCTGAAAGCAATTAATGAAGCAGTCAGGTACTTTCAAAACAAAATCATCGCTAAATAAGCCAATTAAGTCTTTTTACTATATAAGTAAAAAATATTATTACTACTGTTTAGGATTTAGAGTTGTGAATTTTGTTTGTATCAGTAACATTATTGTATCATTTTTTTACTGATTTATTTAGATTATACTTTAGGAAAATCTGAATTGCTTTGAAAGTGGTGTAATCATCTAGTGTATATATATATAGATGTATATATAGAGTATATGTATAAATACATCTCCAACTACATATAGGCCACTTTTAATTCCTCAATTTAATTTTGTTTCTAGAAAAGTCAACAATTAATTTTAGCACTTTTGGAAAGTACTAGTGAAGTGCTTGACTAAAGCACCTCAACTGTGTGAATATGTTTTACTTCAGGCACATTTAATCAAGGCATAACAGGAATGGATTTTCTTCTCTCCCTGGACATAGAAAGACTGGAAAATGGATGATTATTACCAGTAATGGGTTTGGGGTTTTGTTTCCTTTACCAGAGGACTAGCTGCTCTCAGAATGTTAAATATGTTCCATGGGTTATCTCATCAGAGGTCAGTTAACACTACCACATCATAGATCAGTAAACATTGGCAGCCTCTTAAATCCAGCCCACAAAGAGAAAACTATTTCTGCACTGTATACTGAATGTATGCATTCAGACATACATACCTGTAAAAAGAGAGCAAGAATAAGATGTAGTTTCTGGATCCTTTTTATTGTCTTGTACTTCATGTGGATGAATTGCAACATGATAGGGTTAAAATTGTCAGAGCTAGCAGCAAGTCTGTAATTTAAAGATTCTAATCCTTGATGCAGTGAATTACTGCTTACTTTGATATGAAAGGGCAAGCAGATAAATGGACCATCTTGGGTGAGAACTGTCAGCATTCAAGTCATTACCAGAGTGTTTCTGTGGTAGTGGGCTTGATAACTGACAACAGTGTGAAGACACGTGAAGCAGAATTAGTAACTTTACACCACAAGCAGTGAAAGGTCTGATCAAGGCACTGCATTATCAAACAGTGGAGTGTGATCAATAAAAACAAAGGAGACCAAAGACCTATTTTCCCAGCAACGGAGGGAAATTGAAGACGATGTTACACAAGGAGTTATGTATCGGGAAAACAAGGATCAGACCCGGTGCAAAAATGCCAAGCTGCAAATGTAAAATTGGGCATTGAGTCAGAACAGAGGGAACTTGAGCAGCCAGTTGTGTCTGGCAGCTCTGCTGGCTTGCTGACCTAGCTGTCATTGCAAATAGCTGGCAGATAGGTTGATCAAAGCTGTTGAGGGAACTGGGTGGGAAAAGAAATTGATAATGGAGAAAAAACAACACTTATTAAGTACATTTTAGTGGTAGGAGCTTGGAAATGGATGCACCTTGAGAAGTCAATGCTTCAATGGGAGTAGAAAATTTTTTAAGGGATATATTCAATAAAATTTATTTTCAGATCTTTGAAGTGAGAGTATGTTGTCCAAATCACCAAACTTGCCAGCTTAATGGTTGTCAGGACATTATACTTCTAACAGAGTAGTCACTAAATTAGGTTTGAATGCTGATTATTTTAGCCAGGGTTATGGAGGATTTTCTAGTTAGTGGTACTGATATTCACAGTCTTTGGTGCCTGAGATAAGCAACTGCACAACAGCGCTCAGAAATGTACATAAACTACAATGACATTTTGGGCCTGCATAATTTAAAGAGTATTAAAAGCATATATATGTATATATATAGCTACCTAACTGGGAAACATGCTTGGATATGCTTGTCATTGTGACAATTGTGACATTGTGACAACACAGTGAAATAATTACACAACTTTGAGATTTTTACCACTAGGCCTACAGTAACTTTGTCCTCATATTAAAGAGAAAGACATTGATAATATGTAGCACCCCAGAATTTCAAGGCCTTAAAATTTAATGGTCTTAAAAATAGGGGTTTTATGATACTATGTAATGTTACAAATTATTGTTATTGATGTCATTTCAGTTAGTATCTCTGAAATGTTTAAGCCTTTACAAAATTCAGTAATTTTGGTTGAAAGTATAATCTTTTCCTAAAAAAATGTGGGTGGAAAAGAGGACCTAAGACTAATCTCATCAATATATTTTATTTAAGCAAATGCTTCTAATCTGAATGTTTTAAATCGAATTAACATGATAAAACACTATTTTGTACACAGAGAAATCCAAGCTTCTCCCAGACCCAGACCCTGATGTTGAAACTTACAGTGGTAGAGTACTAGAAATCAAATCTGTTTCTGATATTTCACTTCTCATTCAATTTTTAGTTTTTAAATATATTATTACATATGCTCATTGTACAGTGCTGAGTTGCTGAACTATCTCACTTGAGAGATTTTAAGATAAATTTCATAATTATTTTGAAGAATGTAATTTGAACTGGCATGAAGAATTTAAACAAAAATGGATGAAAAAATGTGGGCTCAACTCATAAATCTCTTTGGACTTTGGTCACACATTGCTTGCATGCTGTTGGTGGGAAAATGTACTTTTTCTGCTTATGTTTTACTTCCCTAAGATCAAACAACTTTGAAACCTCCAGAGATCAGAAAGTGATTGTTACTTTCTACAGTAAAGTTAGAAAAATTTTTTTAAAAAGTAGAACTAGCCATAATTTGAAACCCACATTTAAACCTGAAAAAATTACACAAGCATATTTTTGTTTTCAGCAATTGAAACTTCATTATTTATATGAGGGAAGGGATGTAAGCTTAAACACCAATGTCATATTCTGCCATAATATTTGCATTACATGAAAATTACTTCCATTATTTGTTCTATTATTTTATTCTATTATTTTTCAATCACCAATAGGTGGTCACACACTTACTTCATTTTCTACAGCACTCACAGAGCCTCATGAATGTCAATGAATTTGGGGTATTAAATCCCCTGCAACAATTTAGCAGGTCGTGGTGATGGGGATTTCTTTACACTTGGTGGTATATCTTCCTGCTGGAAATGTTTGAGGACAGCACATCTGAAATCCATTTTCTAGACTTCAGTAATTCATAAGGGGCCAGGAGCCTCCTACTTAGTTTCAGTTCTCCTGTACTTCAGGCTGTCCTCAGCAACGTGGCTGTATAATGCTTTGTGTGCTGCATGTCAGAATATATACTTCTTTCTCTGAGGCTGCTTTTCTTATGGACATGCTGCAGATTTTCATAACACAATATTAATTTTACATATTCTTTTTCAGTACTAAACACATAAGCATAGAATCATTAAGGTTGGAAAAATCTACTCATCATCTAGAAGTTTTATGCTTTCCTTATGTAAGCATACATTCCAGGCCTGGTGCCAGCTCCATCCTTCCTTCATATCTCTTCATTTTCTTTTTTGTGTATCACACAAACTTTGAATGAAATTTGGGAAAAAAATCTGCAGAAAAAGTGCAATCTGACTATATACTTAAATGTTAATGAATTGGGCCCTTGTTTTGTAATACAGTTTGTTTGAACTCATATACAATCACTGGCTTTTACATCTTATTCACTCATCACTATACAAAGAGCGTTAGTTTTATGTTCTTATTAATCAGTATTTTTTATTTAACACAAATTCTGTAGCTTTCTTTTAAAGATGTAGTAAATAAACTTTTTGTGAGGTACCTGGGGATGGATAATGAATAGCTGTGTATTTTTGTGATGTTACTGAAATAATGCTGTTTTTTCTTATTAAAGATGCCATAATAATTCTTTTTTAATAATTAAACTAATTTAGTAAGTGCAAGATGGAGGCGCTTTCCTACAGATTATGCTTCCACCTCAGAAGATGAATTCGGATCAAACCGTAATTCCCCTAAACATACCCGTCTACGTACCTCTCCAGCCCTGAAAACCACGCGACTGCAGAGCGCTGGGACAGCAGCTCAAAGCAGCAACGCATTCAAGCACAGGATAAAGGAGCAGGAAGACTACATTCGTGACTGGACTGCCCACCGGGAAGAGATAGCAAGGTTGGTTTGAAAGCAGTGCCCCTGAAATGGTAACAGAGTTTGTACCCAACCACTTGTACAGGTGCACAAAGAGAGCTGGTGGATTTTCTGTATCACTGCTTACTGCTTTCCTTCACTAACTGAATGGGTAACTTACAATCCTTCTTACGAGAGACTGGCAGACAGAACACTCCCATCACCAGCACATCTCTTTTTAGTGGAAAATGATAGTAACTTCTGATTTATGATAGCCAAATCCCAGGTGATGAGCTTTCAGTTGCATTATTGGGACTTCCAGAGGTACTGTTGGTATTTCCTGAGGCTGAAGTGTGTGTGATTTTACACTACCTTTACATATTGAGATAAAATTTCAGATCAATCACAGGTTGCAGAGAGAGAAAAAAATAAGCTTTGGAATGTGAGAGACCATGTTCTCATTTTAATTTTTGATTTATCAAGACATTATTTCGTGCTAGGTACTTACTGATTTAGGTAATGCGTATTCACCAAAAAGTTTTGGTGTTCTTTTTTTTTTTT